>JAOTON010001036.1:372500-472699 GCA_034440635.1 Lepas anatifera
CCCTGCCAAGTTCCAATTCAAGTGGTAGGCTGTCATGATGACTTGGAAGTGACTTTTTCATCCTTGAAATTCCATCTTCAGATCTCTTCCACATCCCGTGAAGCCTTTGCCTTGACTCAGAACATTTTAGAAACCACCGTGTGTAGATCCCCAGGCTCCATGATGCCTCTATTTAGCATCCATATCTGGTCGATCGTCGAGTAGGTACTGTTCATGTGTGTGACATACTGGGTATTCTGGAGACCTGCGTGTCCTGGAATCTGTGCAGAGACGCTGGATCAAAAGGGTAGATAGCTTAGCCAACCTCGACTATGAATCCCGATTGAGCGCTCTAAACCAATATTCTGTGCAGGGGAGGTTTTTGCGAGTATCTAGAGCCGTATTCCTGCGACCAAAAGGTTAAAGGCATCCTAAAGTTTACAGCTGTATACTTTTACTATGAATGACTAGGTGTAAGCATTTGTGATCCTCGTGTAAAATCATGTCATTATTTTTGGAAGGTGGCGTTATGTAAAAAGACATGGGCAGTTTCGTGTTTCAACACTTGTCAAATCAACGTGGCACGCTACAAGAAGGAACTAATCATGGTTTGCCGCCCTCCAGTCAATTCTTAAACGTTTCATATCTATTTGATGCCATTTTTGAAGTCGCTTTTGGGAATTTCATCCGTTCTTCAGCTCGCTGCATCACTGTCTGACCTTGTCGTGTGTGCCCGGCAGAGCCATGTCGGACCACCTCCACTGCGGCGTCTGCGGAGAGGGCTACACGGCCGGGGCGCGACTGCCCAAGTTCCTGAAGTGCAGCGGCGGTCTGCAGCACACCTTCTGTCTGGCCTGTCTGCAGCAGCTGGCGGTGGCCGATATGGTGCAGTGTCCCAGTTGCGGTGACCTCACCTCGGTTGGGGGTCCTGGAGGCGCCGCCGACCTCGCCGACAACATCTACCTGATGCCGCAGGTCCGCGCCGAGGCCGCCGCGGCACGCCTGCGCGGGTCAGTACGCAGATGTGGCTGGCTGCTTTAACCAATGCCAAGGTGACCAGAGCAGGGTTGGACCCAGACCAATGGTTTTGGGGGAGACAACATCGTGGTCAACTTTTTTTTAGAGAAGTTGACAAAAACGGTGGCTGGGTTTGGGCAAAAAAATTCCCTTTTCTCCCTTTCCCCTGGATCTGCCAGTGCACTAGATGTCATCAAAGGTCACGGTTTTCGGAATGGTTTCTGTGTTATAAGTTGTGAACGAAACAAAATGTCGCTTTAATTTTGGTATCATAGTACTGTAATGAGCTTGACCCTCAAAGGTCATTTTTTACCTTGACCTAAGGTTAAAGGCTTATGGCACATTTCATTGGAATCTTTGGGTCAATACGAACACATTGATGTCGTTCGTTTTTCTAGGTCTAATGGTTCTCGAGGTTTAAACGGGCCTAAATTTGACCAACTTTGGCCCACTGTGACGTCACGGGCCGATAGATATGGTTCAAACTCGGCTCTAGAGTAACAGAGGGTAAAGTACTTCCAAGTACCGTTTCATTCGTCGTATCGCTTCCGGTTCCCGATATCGTAGGGGGTCCGATCGGATTTCCTAGACGGCGGTGTCTACGAAAAGAGCCCATGCGGTGTCTGGTCAAGAAAGGGACATGTTCTACGGACATTCAGGGTCTTGGGAATAATTGTTCTCTAAAACAAGAGAAGTTGAGAATCTGACATAATGAACTCGATCGCACTGCTTTCATTTCTGGCACATCGCTTAGAGGTGTTTACAGGTTTGCAAACATGACTTTTATGTTACAGTATAAAGCAGCTGTGATTTACTTGACTTTGAAGCTTTCTTTATCGTATGCGACAGGGGACTCAATCTTTTTTTTGAAATGTAGATTGAAATAATCATTTATGTCCCTGGAATTCAAAGTATAAAATTGTATAATGGAAAATCGAATAATTTGTGTGGAAAAGTGAAAAGCCTCCCATATATTCGTTTCTATGCAATTTGAAGCAATTCAATTGTGCCCCTTTTATTTGATGTTATTAGGGCGACTCCCAACCGGAGCACTTGACCAATAACATGGAGTATTGGCGTTAGTTTGTGAAGCAAATGTTCCTGTGACGCAAAAAGTTTGGATTGTTACATATTTACCTTCATCTGTTGCTGGGGATGGGTGACTTAGTGGATGGTATAAAATCTCATAAGAGCCATTGGTCCCTGGTCTAAGTTCCCGGCGGAGCCTCTTATTCGAATAAGTCGATCTCTTCCCCGAAGTCCCCCCCTCAATAGGGTGATAGTTGGCGACGCCGTATGAACTAGGCAATGGCGTCGTTACACCCCAACAAGCATGGTAATTTGTCTGTGTGCTGCTCTTGTAGATTAGTTGGCGGTAACAGGTATGCACGATGCTTTAATAGGAAACCCTGGGGTTCTAACTTTCACGCGAGGACTATCAGTATTGCAGTGTTGCTAATATCTGTTCACTGATCCACATTTGACACAACATTTTTTTGTATTTTTATCTATTTCTGGGCGGTTTGGTAAGGTGTTGAATACTGAGCTTTTGGTAAGATGTGGAATACTGAGCTGTTGGTGAGATATGGAATACTGAGCTGTTGGTGAGATGTGGAATACTGAGCTGTTGGTAAGATGTAGAATGCTGAGCTGTTGGTGAGATATGGAATACTGAGCTGTTGGTGATATGTGGAATACTGAGCTGTTGGTAAGATGTAGAATGCTGAGCTGTTGGTGAGATGTGGAATACTGAGCTGTTGGTAAGATGTAGAATGCTGAGCTGTTGGTGAGATGTGGAATACTGAGCTGTTGGTGAGATGTGGAATACTGAGCTGTTGGTGAGATGTGGAATACTGAGCTCTTGGTGAGATGTACACCGAGCTGTGTTCGGCGTCGGATTGGAGTGCACTGCCGTGGCACGAGACCCTCGGCACCAGCGCCCCAGTCACCAGTGCGGCGGGTGTTGTCGCCTGTGCTCTACTACCTGACCTGTGACCGCCCCGTCTCTGTTCCGGGCAGGGAGGAGCAGTTCTGCCGCACCTGCGTGTCGGTGGCCGGTGACGACTGCGCCCAGCACGAGCTGCTGCCCATTTCGGAGGCGCGCGACGCACTGTCGGCGCTGGGGCTCAGCGTCAGCGAGCAGATGGAGCAGGTGCGTCACAACCGGTCGGTGCCTCTGCGGCTGTACCGGGCCACCCACGCCGTGCTGATGTCCGCCGCCGACGCCGTCCGACGCGCCCTCGACGACTTCGACCTGGACGTGCAGCTGGACACCGATGTGCTGCAGGAGGTGGAGCGCAGTCGCGAGGCGGTGCAGGACATGCCGGCCGCCCAGCTGCCCCGCGCCTTTCAGCTGCTCACCGCTCAGGTGGGGCCCACCGAGAGCAGCGTGCGCGAGACGCAGCGCGTGGCGCGCCAGTGTGAGGCGCTGCTGGACTCTGGCGCCGAGTGTAGCATCTTGAACGGCGTCATCAAGGCTGGTTTCCCTATCGGAGAGTGGCTGCAGGACGGTAACCTGACCAAGGCCCTGATGGCGGCCACCATGGTCTATTTCTCGCTGGACGAAGACACGCAGGCCTCAGAGGTCAGCAGCGAGAGAACGGGCAGCGGCGACAAGCTGGCTTCTCCCGGCAAAGGGGGCAAAGCCACCACTAACGCATATCATGCGCCCGAAGCTGCAGCTAATGTCTTCTCATGTAGTGATGCTAAATCGGTGAAAGCTTTATCTGCAAATAATGGTTCAGTGGTAAAAGGCGGTAAAAAGGAAAGCAAAACTGAAACTGTTGAAAGCAAATCAAACGGCACAGGTAGTAAAACCACGTCTAAATCAAGCGGTGCTTCTGCACTTAAACCCACCACCCTCACCAATGGGTCGGTGAGAAACGTCAAAACTGCTGTTGTGACTCCGACGAAAAACGGACTATCTGGCGCCGCAGCCATCTGCCACACACCAGGAAAGAGCTCAGGCACTACCTCTGCCAAGGCTGCAGCCACCAGCAGCACCAAGACTGCTCCTAAATCAGCGGCGGCGGTCGCGCCCAGTGCGGCTAAGTCTCTGTCGTTTTCGACAGCAGTGAAGAGGGCGGGCAGCGTTCCGGCGCCATCGGCGGCGACGCAGACTGTAGCGCGGCCCGTGCGCGGTGACCATCCTCGCTACTGCCTGGAGATCAGCGTGGGCAACGTTCGACACCGGGTAGTCATCGAGCTGCGCACCGACATGGCGCCCGTGATGTGCGACAACTTTATGCTGCTGTGTGACGGCGGGTACTTCGACAACACCAGTGAGTAGACCAAATCCCGGCGTGTGGTCAGCGGGGCACGCTGAATCTTGGGTTGTTCAGGCAGGAGTGAGACAGCAGGAAACATACAATCTGTCCGGCTACTGATTCACTTTGCTGACACCGGCGCACCAAGGCTGGTTCCAGTGGGGAATTGTCAGTCATTTTTCAAATGAGGATCAAGTATACCAATAGTCGTTATAGAATAGAAGTTGGATGCGGTCTTTTGAAAAGTAGCTAGCATTTGTACCTATAAAATGTATCCAGTCTGTGAATGTTTTCTCTCCGCTAGATAAATCATTGAAATATAGTCATTGTTTTTATTATATGTAAATAACCAAGGGCCAAAGCCCAGTTTTTGACTGAGGTAGTTCATTAACACGCGCATTGAGGGGGTCTAAGCCACCTTCGCCTTGACGGGGGTACCCCCCTCAAGATCTCGAGAACCACGCTAGGTAGCGAAAAACGGTAAACGGCGTTGGGTAGCCCATTGACTTCTTCATCGAAAATATTTTAATTATTTTTGTCAGGTCACATTTAAGGTCACTAGAGGTCAAAACATGCCGTCATACGGATAACATGTAAATGAAGGTTTTTCAGTCATTACATCTGTAAAAGCTAACCACAGCCGTGGCGCAGTTTGTTAAGGCGCCTCGGTCCAGTGTGGTAGGTTCTTGGATCAAAGCTGACCTCTGGCAGCCTTTTCCTCGATCGCCTCCTACTCAGGAGATGGCAGTACACTGGGTAGTGCCTGCCTTGGCTAGGGACTTCCGCTGACCAACCAGCGCCCCTGTTATTGGGAGCACAGGCTTGATCTGCCTTTAAATAGATCCACCGGTGCGGTGGCACCGCCCGAGGGCACGGCCTCCCCGCGTGTCACCTGAGCAGTCCTCTGTTCCGCCGGGCTCGAGGAATCGGGATAGCCCCACCGCCTGGTACGGTTGGGCGTGTGACATGGAGCGTGCGAACATGACTGTCCCGCAAGGGTGCCGATAAGCGTAAGCCCCGCTGCCGTGTACATAGTGTGTGTCTGTGTGTGTGTAGTGCAAATGCGTAAAATGTTCCCGGGTTGGGAACGCAAAAATATTATAAAAAAACAACAGCATCTGAACAAGTAAAGATAGAGTAAAACAATTTGAAATATATGAATCCTCGCAGCAAGCCGAATCGAATAATATATAGTATGACTTTGCTAGGTCAAATCAAGGATTTGACCTGACCTGAGGTAATTTCAAGTTCAAATTGGGCAAAATGCATATAATTATAACTGCAATAACGAGGCAAATTTAATACAGTTAAAATAAACGCTCCATCGCTATCCATTACTCTGTTATTCATTTAAAACCATTTCCCATGTATTTCCAATGCAGAGGTCATGGCTTGTACCTGGCCTTCGGTCATCGATATAAAAAATACCAGAACATATTTTAGAAAACTTGTTGGGCCCATTATGTGATATTAGTTTCAATCAGATAAGTTCACCGTGTTCCGACTTATGCTATCTTAAACTTGTTTTAGGTGAGGTCACTTGACCTGTACTGATGACCCGACCTGAGATGACCTAACCTCAAAATTTTCACAAAAATTGTAAAAATGATGAGGGAAAAGGGGTGCCAAGTACGCCGGCGCTACGCGCGCCGTTTTTATGCTATCTCCGATAAACCCGATGGGGGCGGGTACCCGCCCCCCGTCAATACGCGTTAGAATACCAGATTACAGAATACAGACACGCACATGCACGCACGTGCCATCAATCACTTACATTTTTCCTAAACACAATGCCTAGTAATCAACCCCTCATTGACTCAAAAGGCACTCTGAAAGTATAGAAAACAAAATCTGTTCTGGTGAGAGAATTCGCCCGAATTGAATATCGAAAAAATATTTGTATATTTTCCAGCTTTCTAATTCTTAATATATTTTTAAAGGTATATTAAAATTTAGAATACCTAATCTAGCCTACTTTCTTTCTTATTTCAGATCTTTAGCTGGAAGACAATTCCGTGCCAGTGTGAAATTGGTCCTAAGACGCGAAAAACCAAGTACTAACGTCTTCCCTCTCCCTTTGCAGACTTCCACTTCGCCAGCGCCGGCGACCACCTGGTGGGAGGCAAGATCGAAGGCAGCGAAGGTTTCGCGCCGTTGGCACCCGACGGCGAGAAGTACGTGCGCGCCGACCTCTGCCCACTAGCGGACGAGTGCGGCGCTGTCCGCATGAAGTGTATGGAAACGGTGGACGAAGACGGCAAGAAACGGGGCAAGGTGGGCTCTCAGTTCATGGTCTGGGTGTCTGACACTCGCGACTATCACCCCTACCAGTACACGCTGGTGTTCGGCTTTATTCGCCAGGGGTTGGATGTGATGCGGAACATTTCAAACATGGATCGGCCTTCCCTGCGGCGGACCGTTCGTATTCGCTCTGCTCGCAAACACGAACAGTAACAACTGCTACCCACTATTGACAGCTGGCCAACAGGGAGAAAACTGGCCACACACAAAGGTGTTCCTTTCTGTCCGGCGGGGACGCGAGGAAGACTTATTGCGTGGGAGGGTCGGAGATAGTAGGGTTAAGGTTATGATGACGAAGGGCCTCGCCCGGGATTAGCTCTGTGCGGTCCCAGCTGTTCTGTAACGAAGTCGCCTGTTACCGACTGGGGCAATGCCCATTTAAGGATGTTGCTTAATAAGGGACCGGAACAACAGGGGCTTCATGTAATGAATCACAACGTGGGCAGGCGAGAAGCTAAGTCATCGAAGTTAAAATTGGGAGCTGAATTCTTCCGGTTCATCCAGTGATATTTGGTTGGACTGTATGTGCATGTGGGATGTCTCAGGATTTGAGCCGAGTGGGCAATATTTGTGTAAGTTAGATCCCAGGCACAAGTGGACGCCCCATCCGCTACCACGGGGACACCCTACATGCATCCAATCATTGAAATCGTAAGATATTGTATATACTTAATTGGAATGATTAAAGGATAAAGTCTCAGAAGTTTTTGTTCTAAGGGCGAAAACATGTTGCAGTTGGTTCATGGGGCTGTTGAAAATATTTTCCTCGGGCTAGAAAATATCTGCTCGTTTTTTGAAGGCCTCAAAGGGCAGATGTCTGTCAAAATCTGTGTCGGAAGGCCTGCGGTGACCCTTTATGCTAACTGAAAATTAAGAAGTTTAGATTCATAAAGTTACTCAATTCGCTTTTAAAATTGCTGATCCGAAGTTAAGTAAATGAGACGTTATTGATAAAGGATATGCTAATGGCTAGTAGCCAAGCTGATTGTGTGCTTCGCCCTCTCCACCAGTACTGCCGTAACCTATGCGTTTAGATTTTTCTGTGAAGATAATGCACCAGTTTGTTCATGCTTTTTCATGTTTGCCAAAACGCGAGTTGGCTCCAGTGGGAGACCAGTAGCGTCTAGGTGCTAGACACTTGCTGTGTTTTGTTAGCGTTCTTAGCTTGAAGCCGATTCGTGGAGTGTACATCCCGGACTGAGGATAGCCATTGGTACCGTTGATAGTTTTGAAAGCATATTTATCGCTTTTCCGTCTGTTGCTGAGATATGGCTATGTCCTCCACACCCCCTGGCACACTTATCTGCTGTCTAACGTCCTTCTGTGAATATTTCTTGTAGCGTCTTTGGCAGCTCGCCTATTGTCTACTCTGGCTTTGTCCTCTAGCTGGCGGAAAAGCTTTCAAGCTGCCCATTGTTACGTCACAGAGTTTAGTTCTAATCGTTTTTCTTTGACACTCTGAGGCTGCTCTGTCCGTCTTTCGATAGAAACGGCTATTATGAATCGATTGAGTCTATGATTTTTTTGCCGGTTCGAAAACCACCAATGTAGTGTAGTCTCAAGATTCTTGCATAGGTGTTGTTTTTAGTGAAATAGCTTGTAGGGGCTAGTTTCCTTCAGGATTTCCATGTTCTGTGCGATAGTATAGCCTGGATGAGGCTGCCGCCGTGAAGTGTGCCCAGTGTGCTTTAAGCCAGCACCTTTTTTCGAAAAATATACTTTGCAGTTTGCTCATATTTGATGCCAGCCTGACGTTTTACTGAAAGTCACGGGAAAGAAAACATATCGGTAGCCACATTGGAATAGCAGGTCATTTTCCGGCGCGATTGCTTTGCAGTGAAGAAATACTGACCCCAGTAGTTTGAATTGTCTTCGTTGCTACCTGAGCTGTGCGAGTGCGTCCCGTTCCGGTCCCACTTCTGGCACCGCCGGCGGGTCAACAGTAGCCTTCAGCACACCTTGCCTCCAAGCAAGTGGTGAATCGTGATTTTGGTGCGGGAAGGGGCGGTGGTCTTTACCACTTTGGCGCTCCTTTTGGGACGTACTCCTGACGCAGTTCTTTGCGTTTTTTTAGGGGTAGGTCTTTCAAAAGTTACCGAGAAAAAGCGGAACAAATGTCGGCAAAGGGGCGGTCAAATATTTGAACGAAAGTGAAAATGACAGTGGACGGGCACTAACAGTGGAAAACGGTGTATCTGTTATGCTGCTAATAGGCAGGCAATTGTAAGACGTCGGCACCACACAGTTCATATTTTCACGGCGCGTTCTTTGCCTGCGTCCACAGGGGGCGGTTCCACGGACCTGCAGAGGGTGACTACCTCCTTGGCCCCCCCTCTTTGGATTCGCCCCTGCCCCGAGCTCAGTCTCACGCTTTACAGTCCGTGAATGCCGATTGATAATGGTTCCAGCCAGGGGCGTAGCCAGGATTTCGCTCAGGGAGGGGCGGCGCCTCGAAAAAGGCCCTGCGACAGCGCCAAAAGGGCCCTGATGGGTAAAAGGGCCCTGCTTGTTACAGAATAGAGTGCTGAAGAGGGCTAAGTGGGCCCTGTCAGGTATAAAATGCCAAATTTGTCCACAGAGCATACTGCGGGTGAGCCGCGCTTCGCGCGCGGCTGTCCCTGCCGCCCCCCCTTGGCTACGCCCCTGGTTCCAGCTGATGTAAAAACATGAAATAGTCCTGGCGTGCCTGCAGGGCTCATCCTGTGTGCCCGGGCAATGCGTACCGACATTTAGCCCAGACATGGAGGCTCTGAGATCTTCAGTCACTGGATGGCGTCTTCTCGATCAAAATGTTTAGAACCGATAGCTGTCGGAACTACTCAGCAACGAACAAAATCATTTGCGGAGGGAGGTGAGAAATTATGTCTTGAAATGTATTTACGAAATAATTTCCATTTTCGCTTTGGACCAAATGTACGTTTCAAGTCAAGCCTCAGTCGCTCTACTTATAGGCATCCTGGGATATGTGCGTGTAACGGTGTTGGCAGCTGATATGAAAATCGACTGCCAATAAGTAGTGGGGCTGAAACTACTAGTGATCAAGAAGGCGCGCTCTCCTGGGGGGGGCGAAATTCGCCCTCCCTCCTGGTTTTTTCCCAATAACGCCGAAATGAATTGACGCAGAACAATGCAACTTCAGTTCCTCATCCCTATTGAATTTCACGCATCTGAGCAATATTTTTTAGGTTAGATCATGCCAGGTCAAGGAGCTATTCAAGGTCGAACGATCCGACCTCAAAACCCAAAATCACGAATTTGAAGCGGCGTCAAAGGAACATCTGCTAACCGATCAGTTGCCAACTTTCACATAAGGTCATTAGGGTCTAAAAATTTCCTATCTTGGAATTCCCACATTGTTCACCTAAGATGGGGTCAATTTTTGGTCACCCCATTACCAGTTTATGGTGGAAAATAGTAAGGGCTCGTTTTACTTTTCAGTAAATACTGGATACATCAACTTAAACCCAGACCGGGTATTCTTACAACGATCTTGACTTAAAAGTTGACTTTATGACCATCTGACTTCTCAAAGGTCATGTGAGATCATGAGCATATGAGCACATGAGCAATGAGCATACAGTGATTGTCTTGCCAATGACTTAGCACTGAATTGAGATAAAGCTTCCATTTTGTTTGCATTGCGATTATCTTGTCTCGGGGAGTCGATTGATATGCAGCATGACCATACCAGGTCACCATGTGACCCTGACCTAACTCGATGTCAGGTCATTTTTGCTATTTGACCAAGCAAGATCATATGATCCATCATTTGATTCGCCATGATGAGAGAATCCAATGCTGCCTAAATATTTGTTCTAGCTCTGCTGAGTACAAATATATAGGGGAAAATCTACACTGCCCTGCTGTAAGTCTATGAAATCTTCCTTGAAATCTGCTGACCTAAATATTGACCTGAAATAGAAATAGTTCTATAACTTATTTTCGTCTCGTCAAGAACTTTCGAAGGACCTCCGTAATTTTCTCTAGTTTTTTTTCCGGGGACTGAGATACAGAGGGAGGGGAGGATTAAATACGCCCCCTCAGAGGGGACGTCTGAAACAATCATTGGGCAGGAAATAAGGCTTGCAATTTATCCATAACCTTTGACCTAGGTGGAGATCCCGGATGGTTGGGGGGGAGTCAGGACCCCCATGGATTTTGGTTCTCGGGTCTTTGCATACGGCTCGTACTTTGCCAGTGTTAACTCATACAGGACTCCCCCTCCTAGGTCAAGAAGAGATCTCCAGCCTTGACCTTTGACCTTACCCAGAGACCTTGACCTAAGCATTAAATATCCGTAACTATGACGTTACAACGTAACGTTTGTCATTCTGGGTGACTTCATCTGATAGGAAGCACGGAGGCAAATGGCCTTGAAATTTGTGATACGATCTAAGCATGTGACCTTTATCCTTGACCTCCAAGTGAGGTGACTCGAACCTATAATCCCGAATATATGACGTTACGACTTCGCCACTGGGTCTACAATGCAGATGAGCTGGTGCGACCACGCGCTTTTGGCAATCTCCAAGTACCTATAGATATGGCTTAGAAAGCTTTCAAGTCAAAGTTGTTTGGCCGATTTAAAAAAGAAATCACCAATCGGCACGCTCATCAACTCACGTAGCCAAGTAGCGTTTTTTCTGCCACGAACGGTTCTCTGGACACTCAGGATATAGACACTGTCGTTGTGGCTTTCGCTTGGCCGATGCGAGGTCCATACCCAGGGGCGGACGCAGACCCGAGTTTTTTTTGGGGGGGGGCAAACCCATGTCTGCCTCTCCTCCTGGGGGAGGGGGGTGGGACGTGCAATTTGGGTGCTCGACAGACCTAGTATAAGTTGCCTGTCCAAGTACATGATCGCTCTCGGTGGGGGGGGGGTGGAGCGACGGAGATATCCTGCTCTACAGATCTAGTGTAAACAGTTTTTTTTTCAAAAATGTATCCGGCCTTTGGGGGCCAAAAGATAGCTTGGCCCCCTTCCAGCGCTTTGGGGGGCCATGGCCGGGATCCCCTCTGCGTCCGCCAATGTATAGGTGACGCTGACTCGTGCGGCTTGGCCTATAGATGACGCTGAGGGTGGTTTTCGGTGTTTGGTTTGGTGTTAGTAAGGCACCCATAGATACTGACCTGCACTAGCATAGGCGGATCCAGGATTTCCCATCGGGGGGGGGGTGGCACTTTCCCGGGGGCGCCATCTGGACTAGGGGGCGTAACTTTTGACCGGTAAAACCTATCAGGTTGGCGCAAAATCCTACCGGTGGGCACCGATTTTCGCATCCTGGGGGGGTGGGAGCGACATTTCAGGGGGCAGAGGGTTGATCGGAGGGGCACGTGCCCCCTTTGTCCCCATCCCCTGGATTTGCCTATGTGCACTAGGTATTTCTATACATGACTTCTTACGCCTTTTTTTCATTTCCTTCAGAGCTATTCCTTTCCGCCTTTTCTTTTCATTGAATAGCTCTGAAGCGTTTTTGCTTTTCACTTAGTAGTGGAAGACGTCCGGTTTTGTCACGCCTGTAGATGTCCGAGGTACGGCAGCGGCTCGGCGTCTGGTGCGGGAAACATGTCCGAATTCGTGCTCTGTGTCTAGGCTGGAGATTGATTGGGTCCTGTTTTGGGGCCCATTTAGGAGCACTCAAGTAGAAGGTGCCGACCTTTTTCGAAGCTCTTCTCGTCCAGTGACTTGCAAAGGGCGTAGTTCGGAACTATAAATTTCCCAGAAGACCTATCGGGCCGTTTGGATTTCATTTGCTTATTTTTTTATCCGTTGCACGTGTCCGCCATAAAAAGCAAGAGGGTGGGACAGTGGCCTCGTGCACCTGCTCTCGCCTACTGGCATGTGCTCGAGTGTATTACTTTTAGCATAAGTGTCGCCACCGGCAAAAAAGTGGAGGGGCCAGCCAAACTTCAACGTGATGCTGACAAAAAAAATTCAACATCAGGACCAAAAACTGTCCGAATTTGGGCTCCCCGTTGCCATCTGCAGCGGCTGGATATAAGAATGTCCGGATTTCTCTCATTTTGACTGAGATCAGGAAATTTTTGGCCAAAAAGTGGGGGCCAGGCCCCCCTGGCCCCTCCTTTTCCGACGCGTATGACATTTAGCAAGCATTTGCGTAGCACAAATCGTTCGTATGAATACAATGTTTTTGTCGACGTAGCGATTCGTTTCTTTTTACCTGAGCCTTTTGTCACTTTGTGAGTCGAAAATATTGGTATGCATATAATTTCACGCCCGGCCTCTATTATCTATTATTATTATCTATTATCTAAATATTGCCAAGTCTTCCCATCTATCATACGCGTCGGAAAAGGAGGGGCCAGGGGGCCTGGCCCCCACTTTTTGGCCAAAAATTTCACGATCTCAGTCAAAATGAGAGAAAGCCGGACATTCTTATATCCAGCCGCTGCGGTAGGCAACGAGGAGTCCAAATTCGAACAGTTTTTGATCCTGATGTTGAAAGTTTTTGTCAGCATCAGGTTGAAGTTTGGCTGGCCCCCACTTTTTGCCGGTTGCGACACTTATGCCATCTATAGATTATTTCCGAACAAGCGGGATTACTCTTCCACCGACTTTGTGCCAATGGTTATGGCTACCTTCCAGATTAGAGGAATATCTCAATTCTAGGGGTATAGTAAGTTTGATTCTATTCGCAAGACCTGGCATACTTGTCCTGCTACTTCAGTGCGTTCATTTTTTTACCTTCTTTTCTTGTCGGCCAATGTGTTCTCATTTTGATTTGTTACATATTTTTGAGATAAAGTTCTGACAAATCATAAAATTCAGTTTTATGCTCTATTATTTGTACAGTTGATAAGCGCCAAATAAAAACACGTCCTTCGTGCGGCAAACGATGCTGGTGTGCTGTGTGGTGGTTCTTCAATTTTAAGCTGCAACAACTCTGGGGCGGAGGGAGGAATACCTAAACCGTAAGTCGCATTTCATTTGTGTCGATTGCGTTGGGTGGTGCTGGTGGTGCCACGGTAATATAGAAAGCGTGGTATATAGTGCGGTGAGGTAGTTTGTCAGGCTTCTGAGAATAATTTTGTGTTGAAATTTCACTGAATGAGATTTTCTGGTTTATGAGCCAGTCAGGAGTAGGTACCTGGGTACCTACCAAGGTCTTACATTAGATGAAAAATGAGGCTTGAGAAGTGAATGTGGCATCCCTGTCCTGATAGATGTACGGATTGTGACCCAAATTATTTCATGCAATTGCTTCTGAATCGGTAGAAGGTAAGCCTTGACTTGAATTTCAGGCCATGTTGTCAGCCTAATCTGTAAAGTATGGTAGGTATTTTCAATAAGATCTTGTTGGTACAGATATTGATAGGTTGTTACTTACTTGTTACCTGTTGAGTCGGCTCCATCCTTCGTATGCAGAGCCCAGATGGGCAGCCTTCAGTTTCTTTCCGTATGCCCCCGCATCACGGTGTGTTACTGTTGTGCCTGGTGGAGATATTGTGGAGTGGTCAATACCAGGCCATGTCAACCACTTGCTACAATATGATATGATATGATAGTTTTTTTCTCAAAATTTGAAGCATTACAAGAGCCTGTTGGATTTAGTTGTTAATGAGCTCTTACCAGAATGTCATGTCTCAGTCTTGCAGAGGTACATAGTACCTCTGATTTGCCCAATGTGTGTCTAATTTGGCTTTGAACTGGGAGATAATGGTAGTGTTGATGACATGGTGAGGGAGAGTATTCGGTAACGAGGTAGCTGGCTTCACACATGTTGCCAGATAGAATCACAGCAAGCTAAATCCACATCATAAGCCAGTCTGCAGAACGTGGCAGGCGACTCGACGAGGCGCTTGGGGCAGCTCCAAAGCCTGCCCCAATTGGGGCAGAAATTTGGATGCTGGGGCAGACTCCTCCAACAGGGGGGTATTTTTACCGATTTATGTTTATCTACTCCATTTTAAACGAAACACCCAGAAACGAAAGAATCCCGTGCATCCAACTCGGCGATGGTAACGCACTCCACGACCCTCCACGCACAGCAGCAGCTATCTTGCATTCATGATACACGACTTCAAGAATACTTTTATTCAAAGGTATATTTACAAGCGAAGTATTTTCCCTTAAAGACGTCATTTGCCACTGCTTTCACGCCGCATAATCAATAGTTTAAAAAATATTTCAATTGATAACTAAATTCGATAAAGAATAATTTTTTCCACAGCTAAAGCATTTTCCCCTTCCATTTTCTCACATTTGCATGAAAGCATGACAAAATTTGGAATATTTTCACCCCTAGTTTTCACAAGACCCAAGCTAAGAAAGATTCCGTACGCTTTTGTGACGTCACATCACTGACTAGCATTTGTTCTTAGGGGAGGGGCTGGCATGATTTTCTTTTGAACGGTGGACCCTTTGAACAGTGGACCTTTTGACATAGACCCGATTTGCCAGCCTTTGGCGATCAAAACATAGCAGAGGAAATGCAAAAAACTACATACAGGGAAATTTTATTTCGAGTTCTAAGACTGTTTTTTGTAACTAAAACTAGGTTTAGATCACAAATTTAGAAAATAAATTTAAATTTAGCTTTTAGAAAGGCGCCTGTTGCCTGATTTTTATTCACTTCCAGGAACTTTGACTTTACATCTATTAAAAATTTCCTTTGTTTGGTATCTTTTTAACCATATTTCTCTAGACGACAAACATGACGCTTTTGAGACAATTCAGCTTTTACAGCGCAACTTTAACTAATGATTGTCGTTCCTTTTCATTATTTTTCTTCTTCCCTCAGTGATTACCCGTACCGACCGCTGCCCCAAGTACTAGTTCCTGCCCCAAGAGCCCCCATCTGCCCCAAGAGCCCCCATCTGCCCCAAGATCGACCAAAAGCTGCCCCAAATCGGTAGGTCTGCCCCGAGGCTGCCCCAACGAGATCTCGTCGAAATCTGCCACATTCTGTAGACTGGATCATAAGTACCACAGTTCAAAAGCTCCTATGAATCAAAACTTCCTTTCAAACAAAAGCACCACAGGTTGATCCAGAAAGCTCCTATGAATCAAAACTTCCTTCCAAACAAAAGCGCCACAGGTTGATCCAGATCGTAAGTGCCACTGTTCAAAGCTTCCTCCAGTGAAATATTCCAAGTGGTCTAGCTGTTTTTGGCGTTGCTGAAACATCCTTCTTTGAAATGTTCCTAGTGCCAAAACTGCTTTTTTGCATTGCTGAGTGACACTTTTTCAAAAACCTTTAGTAATTTTTTAAAAATATTTCTACATGTAGCACAATGTAACCAAACCTGACCTAACCTTTTCTCGACTCAGCAAGCTGGCCTGTGGCGCACCTAACCTCCTGGTGGCACTTTTGCCTTCATCAGCTGCTGTGGATATGCTGCGTGCCTACTTAACCTAACCGAGTCTAACCTAACCGAGTCTAACCTAACCTAACCTAACCTAACCTAACCTAACCTAACCTAACAACCTAACCTAACAACCTAACCTAACCTAACCTAACCTAACCAGTTGTGGTCAGCGCCAGTTGTGGTACTTGGAATGTTGCACTGGATGAAGTTTTGAACAGTAGCACTTATGATATATATTAACCTGTAGCAATTCTAATTAATGGAAGTTTTGAACCGTTGGAACTTTTGAACTGTGGCACTTATCATACAGATCAACCTGTAGTTATCTGGCAACATGTGTGAAGCCTGCTACCTCATTACCGAGTATTCCAATTGTTAACAACCTTAACATCAAAAGATAAGCGACAGACTCTCGGACAGCATTTCAATTTGGTTTGACCAGCTGCAAGTCATGACTGCATGTACATCCTCAACTGTCAAGCTCCAGGAACTGTGATGGATCTTGGTCCATGTTGCCATAGAGCAGAAATAAAAACTTAAATCATGTCTCCACTACATCTCCGAAAGTAGGGAGAAAGCAAGCCAAGCCCTCGCAAACATTTAGTGTAAGGTAGATGGGCCAGTACTCAAACCTTGTGTGGGGCATGATGCTAGACCCTCTCAACTAACTTCTTATCTCCTCTTTTAAATGGAACCCAAACAAAATTTACATATTCCTAGTGAGGATAGACCAGTGTTTTGTACAGAAGCGGAAGTCACATACACATACGGAAGTCGCTCCGTCAATCTCACTTAACTTCGAGCGGATCACATACAGCTGACAGCCCTGTCACATCAAAGTGCCACGCCACATGACCCCGCCTGTTGGATACACCCAGTGCATGGCCTTGGTGTCTGATAAAAGGGAGACTCAAGTGCTGCTCATTTCAGCTATCGGTGGCACACAGTGTATGCGCCTGGAAGGTGTCTTGTTTTCGCCTCATCCCTTTGTGAGCTGGTTGCAGCTTTGCTGAGGTACTGTTTGTCACTAATACACCACATCATTCATGGTATCAAATCTGCACTGATATAATCTCTATATTTATATTGAGCCACCCATGATGCTATGTGCCTAAATAAATTGCTCCCTCTGCCGCTGCATCGGGCTCCCCTCCACCGATGGGTTGGGCTCGCTCTGCTGCCTCCCTGGCCCCGTTGCCATCGCGATTCTGGTGCGTCGCTCTGGTGTCCCTGTCTGACATCGTCCGCTCTAAGGAGTGTTGCCACCTCGCAACTCTGCTTAGGTTTCTCTGGCTCTAACAGCCGTGAGAAATGGTGATCGGTTCCCGAGGTAACGGATAGCGGGCTGCCCTGGGTAATCCGTGGGTTCGCCGGAGCGCGGCCCACTTGTTTCTTATTATGTTTTTTGCCTTTAAAGACTTGTAGTGGGCGAAATGTTTTGTGGATCTTTCGCCTTCCAATTTGTGCGACGTGTATGATGATAAATGTGTATGGTATCAAGTGTAAACGTATCAGGGCTGGAAAAATGATTTTCTGGTCATGGTTAGGACCATCGATGCGCTGGAAACTGCAGAGTCAGCCTGTTGTCTAAATTTGAGGCCCTTGTCAATGACAATTCTAATGTCCTTTTCAGAAGACAACTTTTGCAATGTTACACTGTTCATGGCAAAGTCGAAGTTTCTAATATATTCACCGATGTGTAGGATCGAGCACTTTCCTCAAGTAAAGGACATTTGCCACAGCTCCGACCACCTCTGCAGGTGGTCGGTCATTGTCGAGCTGCAAGCTTACAGCAGATTTAATATTATTGGCGCTAGAGTATGATTTCGTGTCATCGGCAAATATTTGCACTACAGAATTTACAGCATCTGGGAGATCATTGATATCAATAAGAAACAGGATTTAACCAAGGATGGATCCCTGCAGTACACCACTGATGACAGGAGCCCAATCAGAAGCAGAAGATCCAACAACTGCCCGCTGGAGACGGTTAGATAGAAAGGCTTTTATCCATTTCAAGATTTTGTCGCGAACACCGCATGCAGCTAGTTTGGTCATCAGCCGAGAGTGAGGAACGGAGCCAAACCCGGTCTGGCCCGACCGACCGTCA
This sequence comes from Lepas anatifera, assembly GCA_034440635.1. NCBI lineage: Eukaryota > Metazoa > Arthropoda > Thecostraca > Lepadidae > Lepas > Lepas anatifera. The sequence continues at coordinate 390,504 of JAOTON010001036.1, forward strand.
CCCGGCCTGATCGTCGTGTAGTCGGTCGGGCTGGACCGCGCCAGACGGCTAGGTGTACTTGTTCACATACTCTTGTTTTAGCTACTCTGAGTTATACTCACCTGATTGGTTCCCTCACCAGTCCCTTGATAAGGAGAGGGCATGAGCAGGAAAGGAAAGCAGGGCATGATATATTGGGTAATAAGGGGTTGAAAATGGTGTGTGCCAGATTGCAGTATCAATACATTTAAAGCATTGGTACTTTCTGGTGGAGACAGGTAAAAGCTTTACTTTTTGGTAAAAACAGGTGGAACCTGGAAGAAAGCTTCCTTCAGTACCTACTCCCAGTTGTCTATGCATCAGCTTGAACATCAAGATCGCATCTCCTGGCCTCTGTACATCTGGGGTGGGAGGTTGGGCCTTCTCAGTCACTCTGTGTAATCAAGATGGCAGAGTTGGGGACCATTTGTGCGGCTCTATGCTGCACTTTTTCCACCAGCAGCTGGCCAGCCTTGTTAAATGGACCTAAGATTGCGTTAGCATGCCCAAAGTGGGATCTGAGCAGAGCTTTGTACAGAACAGAAGAGTCAGCTTAGACTTGTCCAAGTCAACGAAGGATCGTTTGATCGGTCCCAACACTTGGTTTGCCTTGGAGATGACTCGAGCTGATTGTCTTCGGAAGTGAGGTCGCTATCAACCTGCACTCCCAGGTCCCTCTCAATCTAAATCTGAGCTGAAGCTTCGTCGTGCATCACATACTCCCTCTGAGGATAAGTGGCACCTAGGTGCACTACCCCACCCTTGCTGACATTGAATGGAAAGAGTCATTTTAGTATGGTGTCAGCAAACGTGTTAATGTTACAAGACAGTCCCTCCGGTAAATCATTCACAAATAGGGTGAAGAGAGTTGGTCCCAGGGCCGAGCCCTGCGGTATGCCGCTGGTTACCAGACTGTAACCAGAGACGGCAGAATTAACTCTCACCCTCTGGGATCTACTAGAGATGAAAGCCCTGATCCACAGAGAGATCTTACCTCTGATTCCAAGGTCGCTCAAATTCTGGATCAGACGCTTGTTGGCACGGAATCAAACACCTTAGAGAAGTTGAGGTAGGCTGCATTCACTGATAGTCTCTCCTCGAGGTCCCTTGTCCAACTTTCCAGTGAGCAGAGCAGCTGGGTGGTGCATGACCGCTTGGGGACAAATCCGTGTTGAGCATCATGCACTAACCCTGACCAACTCAAGTGTGCCAGGAGTTCATCCCGGATCAAAGATTCTAAGGTCTTTGAGAGCGCAGAAGTGAGGCCCATTGGCCTGTAATTGTCTGGTAGGCGTCTTCCTCCTTTCTTATAGATGGGGACAATTTCTGCAACCTTCCAGTTGTCTGGAACCACTCCACTTGCTAGGGAGTTGGCAAAGATGGAGCACAGAGGGTGGCTTAAGGAAGTAGTGAGTTCACGCAGTACTCGAGGGTTAATGCCGTCAGGACCAGGTGATGTTGTAATTTTTAAGGCCTTCAGCTTGGACTCCACCAGAGTTGGTGTCAGGGTGATGTTCCCTAGGATGCTATCCTCCACTTGTCTTTGTAGACAGGGATCTCTCTCCTGGTGCTCTCAGTGGTGAATATCCCAGAGAAGCATTGGGACAAAAACTCTGTTTTTCTGAATCCTCGGTTACAGTGCTGGCGTCTGACTTCTGGAGAGCCTCTACCTTTCGCCTCAACTTGGTCTGAGAGTGAGCGTATGACCAGAACGCTTTAGAGTTATCTTGACCTCACTGGCCAGTCTCTGTTGGCAGCCCTTTCTCAGTCTTGGCAGCCTGCGCAAGTCATTGCGCTTTCTTATAAAGTTCTCCCAAGCTGTCTGTTTCATTCTGTCTGTTGAAGCCTTGGTGTATTTATTCCATAACTTCTTTTCCTTCACTAGTTGCAACGTAGCCGTGGTGAGATATATGTTCTTCTTGCGAACGGTGTTCTGTAGAGTTACACCTTCCTGTGTGAGCTTTTGAATCCTATCGACAAAGCAGGAATATTCACCCCCAATTCCATCCTATATGCTTCCTCCCAGTTCACATCTTTGGCCAATTCCCTCATTCTTGTGCAGTTGCCTTGGCGGCCGGTTGGCCTAGTGGCTTCGCTGCGTGTCTTCAAATCGGACGACATGGATTAGCGTGGGTTCAATCCCCATGATGGGAAACTGTTTTCCGTGTCCAATCTGAAACCATGACATGTATTTACACACAGACAATTACGGGCATGTAAAAAAGACATGACAGGAAGACTTACATAAACCCATTTGGTACCGTACACGTACGGCGCAGAGCGAGACGTAAACGGTGAACCGCAGGGGGTGCAACCGACGCATCGCAGGGGGTGCAGCCGACGCGTCTCAGGGGGTGCAACCGACGCATCGCAGGGGGCGCAACCGACGCATCACAGGGGCGCGGCCGACGCATCGCAAGGGCGCGACCGCGCAACGCAGGGAGCGCTCCGACGCATCCAGCCCTCTAAGGAGCCCTTCGTCAACCGGCACGGCAGAGCGGAGCAGGCCAGGGGGAGGGGGTTAGATATGGGACGGATTTGATACCATGAATGATGGGATATATTGGTGACAAACGATACATCCGCAAAGCTGTAATCAGCTCACGAAGAGATGAGGCGAAAACAAGACACATTCCAGGCGCATACGCCGTGGACCACAGACGGGCTGAACGGCTGAAATGAGTACCACTTGAAGCTCCCCCTTATCAGACACCAAGGCCGTGCACTGGATGTATCCGACAGGCGGGTTCGTGTGGCGTGGCGCTTTGAAGTGTCAGGGCTGCCAGCCGTATGTGATCCGCTCGAAGTGAAGTGCGATTGACGGAGATCCAAACCGGAAGCACGAACAGTCTCTACGGACGAGCTGTCGTGACGTTGGCATCAGTGGCGTCGGCCTCCTCCTCGCCGGCACCAGTGACGTCAGCCTCCTCCTCACTGTCCTCAGTCTCCTGGTCCTCGGAAAGTCCGGCTCTTCGCCATCCGCCCCAACGGCTGAGACGTCGGAGATGTCCCCGGACGCTCCGGCCTCGGTGTGAGTGTCACTGACGAAAGCGTCCACGCGCTAAGCGATGAACACGCGCACCCTGTCTCCAGCACCGGGCTGGATCCAGCCGTGGTCGGCCGAGTTGGCCTCAGTCGGAGCCTCGGCCGCCAGCCGACCTACCTCCGACAGCACAATGTCCATGTACTGGTAGAAGATCTGCCGCGCGCCCCGGATCGCTCCCGGCCCAAGAGCGAAATCAGCGTCACCGCAAAGCACCTCCTTCGCCCTGGAGCCACCGTCCAGGCGCCTGGTGTTCATGGAGGGGAGCTTATACTCGGAGGCGTTGACCGGGCGGCAAAGGCACCACACTCAGCGCTCGCTTCAACGCCATCTTGCTCTTCAGCACTGCGCGTGTGTGCGGTAGCCGATAACCTGCTACCTCCAGGCGGCCTGGTCTCTCCTCGGGTCGTACCCCAGTCGCACCCACAGGCTGCGCCAGGGGCCGGTATTGAAGTAGTTGGCAACCGGCGGCAGCGGGCAGCTGAACCGGTCCTCTAATGTAGTTCCTCCAAAACAACGGATCGAAACCTTTAATTTATCAGGGCCAGAGATTCAGTTGCAGTTATTCACCCCCGGTGCACTTAATTTAGCTGCAGTATAGGGACGACACTACAATTCCGGGGACAACAATATATACACAGAATAACAATATTCAATTGGAGACAGCAGCAAGTTTGTAGTAACTTTGAACTGGAGACCTATCGTACATTTAGTTTTGCTCATTTTTTGCCTTTAGAAAGAAAAAAACAGCCTAAAAGCTAGCTCATTCAGGGGAAAGTAGTATAATCCTATCTAACTCTTAACAGTTTAATGGGCGAGCGGTCTTATCAATAATGGTCAGTAAATAACTTTTTGAGGACTAGTTTGAAGAACTATTTGCTTTTGGGGTATGCCATTGATGTTCCTTATTTTTGGTGCAAGATTTTCATTCCACGTTTTTGGCGCCGCAAGGAGTATTGAAAATTTCCGGGAAAGAAAGGCAGTGAACGGAACTTCGAAGTGAGTTGGTTGGCTCGTTTGCCTATCCCTTGTCGGTCCTGCAAGTGTGAATTTAGATGCCAGTGGTTTTGGAAAGAAATTTGTGAGAAAATCATGGGGAATATTCATTTGGGTGATTTTGATTAGATCAATTATTTTAACAACTTCATACTTTTTAAATAAGGGACTAGAGGGTGCCAAAGGGTCAGCTGAGTCAATGATTCGGACTGCCTTTTTTGAAGAGTAACTAATCGGTTTAATCTAGCAGGGAAGGTAGAACCCCAGACTTGAATTCCATACATAATGTGTGATAAGGCTAATGAGTTGTAAAGGAGGAGGTGATTGGGCCTCAGAAAACCTTTAACCCTTGATAGCCTATGTTGTGAGAAATGTATTTTCTAAGCTCTTGACGTGTAGATCCCACTTAAACTTATCATGAATAATAATTCCTAGGTATTTTGTTGAATGGCTTCGATTTATATTGTCATTATTGATTGATATTACAATGTCAGGTTCGTCCATCGGTTAGAAAAAAACTGGTAAGTGGATTTTTGTTCATTGACAGTTAGTCGGTTACAAGTAAGCCATTCAGCTATTTTAGGGAGGTTATTGGAGATTGTATGTTGGAAGTCAGAGGGCGTTTTACCAACAAAGGTGAGGACAGTGTCGTCCGCGAACTGAAGGAACTGACTGGGAGGAGACCTCAGACAGATGTCATTAATATAAATGAGAAATAGGAGGATGCCAAGAACAGATCCCTGTGGAACTCCGTTATTCATTTGTTGGCTATTAGTGGAGAATATGGAATTAAATGTAACGATCTGTGTTCGGTTATTAAGGTATGAGTGAAAAAAGCAAGAACATTATTTTTGACGCCATAGAAGTCAAGTTTTTTAGAAGGATTTCATGGTCCACAGTATCGAAAGCTTTCGAAAAGTTTAGGTAGATAGCCGCGCATATTTCTTTTTTATAAAGTCCTGGTAACGTGATCATGCAACACAGCCACAGGTATGTAAGTACTACGTGACTTTCAAAATCCGAATTGATTATCGTTAATCATATTTTCGAACGTGGTATATTCAACGAGCTGGACATAAACCATTTTTCTAATATTTTTGAGAGAATGTTAGAAGGCTTATAGGTCGACAGTTATTAAATAATGAAACGTCTCCTGTCTTGTAAATTGGGACTATCATGGATTTCTTAAATGCTTTGGGAAATGTTTCTGTAGTAAGGCATAAGTTGAAGACATGTTGGAGGCACGGGGCTAGTGTTTGAGAGATGGCTTTGAGTATTTTTGGCGTAAGAGAGTCTGCAGTGGGAGATGAGCTGTCTAGGCCCTGTGTTAATGACGTAATGGTCGGGGCATCTGTTTGGTTTAGGACAAATTTATTGCTAGGTGCTTGAAGGTTATCCAGGAATGAAGGGGATCGGTGTTAGACTGTGAAAGCTTATTATCCAGTGAGGAAGCAATGGATCCAAAGAAAGACCAGGTGGTGAAATCCAAAGAAAGACCAGTCTGACCAGGTGGAGAGGATCCTTAAACACCCACGCCAATAATCCCCGTAATTGGGTAAAACACCCACGCCAATAATGTCCGTAATTGGGTAAGTGTGCCTGTTGGGGGTAGCCCTAATAAAATGATTGATAAACTAGAACGCCAGCTTGATGCAGAATCCCCAAATTAGCTGATATCTGGTAATGGGGGCTCGCCAGTTCTCAGGACGTCGCATCCTTTGGATCGAGCACTGTGTTCGATATTTTGCCTGCTTTTCCTTCTCACTAATATCTTCTGTTCACGTATCCTATGATGGACAGTATCCCCAAATTTACACAAAAATTACATTTGTATGTGTGTATTGTTTGCATAGGCTTTGAGAGCAAGGCCGCCCTCTTTAGGTTGAGTCCGGTCCCAGCGTCCTCGCAATGACTCGTTTGGTGTGTGTGTGTGTGTGTGTGGCAGAGGAGGCGCCATGAACCGTCCGGGCGCGTCTGACTCGTCCGGTCGCTCGTGGGGCAAGTTTGGACGCACCCTGGGCCGACGAGAAGCCGGCGTCAAGTCAGCCAAGCCCACCGCTACACCAGGTATGTTTTTGTTGTCCAAATGACTTAGTTTTAGGTGCGACGGATTCTGCTAGTTCCGAATCCTGCATGTATAGTCCGATACAATGAGTTGTTTAGTGGTGCAATATGCTTGATTTCCTGGGCAAGGATTTTGAGTGAAAGTGCCTCATGTTTAAGTCATTTAAGTTGTTAAGTGCCGTCTTTTCGGCTAGTTTCCGGAGATCCAATAATGATTTTGGGGGCTTAACGACGCAGCAAGTGCCAAGGTTATATGGCGTTTTTAAGTCAACACTATTTTGGGAGGGTATTTGGGGATCGGGTAGGTTTATTCAGAGGATTTGGTGGGACTTGAACCCGGGACCTGTGTCCCAGGGGACTGTTGAGGCATTCCAGGACATTTCAGCGCAGGCCTTACACTCGCATATCTCCAATTTTCTTTTAAACTTTGCGCATGGTGTAATTGACAGGCCACAACACGCCAGTGGCATTTTTAGGTCGCTCGGTGAAACGATTAACACACGTATTGACGGGGTCTGAGCCACCTTCGCTGTGACGGGGGAGGGTACCTGCCCCCTAAGATCTCAGGAACCACGCTAGGTAGCGAAAATGGTAAACGGCCTTGGATAGCCCATCCACTTATCCATCAAAAATATTTGAATCATTTTTTTGTCTGGTCACATTTAAGGTCACTAGAGGTCAAAACATGCCGTCATAGGGAGAACATGTAAATGAAGGTCTTCGGTCATTACATCTGAACAAATAAAGATAGAGCAAAACAACTTGAACTGCATGAATCCTCGCAGCAAGCCGAATCGAATTATATATGATATGACATTTCTAGGTCAAATCAAGGATTTAAACTGACCTGAGGTCAGGTCAAGGTCAAATTAGATAAAATGCATATCATTAGAACCTCAAAGACAAGGCAAATCTAATGCAGTTAGAATAAACGCTCTATCACCATCCGTTACTAAGTTATTTAGTTAAAACCATTTTTCCCATGTATTTCCAATGGAGAGGTCATGACTCGTACCTGACCTTAGGTCATCGATATAAAAAATACCGGAACATATTTTAGAGAACTCTGTGGGCCCACTATGTGATATAAGATTCAATAAGATAAGTTCACCCTGTTCAGACTTATGCTATCTTATTTTTTTAGGTCAGGTCACTTGACCTGTACTGATGACCTGACCTGAGATGACCTAACATTAAAATTTTGACAAAAGTTTTAAAAATGATGAGAAAAAACGTATGCCAGTACGGGGCGCTTCGCGCCACTGTTTTTATGCCATCTCCGAAAAACCCGAGGGGCGGGTACCCGCTCCCCCGTCAATGAGCGTGTTGATACGCATATTGACAATGCTAGGTTGAAAAGTGGCCTTGACCTGACCTGAGGTCAGGCCATTTTTGTGTATTGACCTGGCATGACCACATTATACATAATTCGATTCGCCGTGACAAGAGGAAGCGAATGGTACATACTTAGAATTCTTCTAACTCAGCTCTGTCAGACGCTAGAACCCAAAATACCACCTTAACCCTCACCCCACCGGGGAATCGATGCCCCCCTAAGTTTTTCCGGGATAGTAGAAAAACGACGAAGTGCAGCACCGCGGCTGAGGGCTCTACCTCTCACCCCATCATTTTCCCACCATCCCTGAATTGTTTTTACCTCCGCCCGGGTGGGGGTCTTTTAGACCCCCTCGGGTTTTTCCGAAGTGACCAAAAAAACGGCGGCGCGCAGCGCCGCCAAACTTTTTCTTACTGTTCCTTCATCATTTTACATCTTTCCTGAAAATTTTAGCTCAAGGTCAGATCAGGTCAGGTCACCAGACCAGGTGAAGTGACCTAACCTAAAAAATTCTCAGGACTGCATAACTAGAAAGCGGGTTTATTGATGAAGTTGAAACTCATACCACATATTGGGCCCACCAGGAGCTATAACATATGTTTCGTGATTTTTTTATATTGGTGATCTAAGGTCATGTGCAGAGCATGACCTCCCCATTGTAAATACATGGGGAAAATCACGAAATTATCTTTTCTCAGTAAGTATGGATGGAATCAACTTCAAACATCGGTTACGGCTTGCTCTTACCTCATTTCTGAAGTTGATACAAAAAAATTTGGCTTGTGACCTTTGAAAGGTCACCTTAGGTCAAATAAGCATTTTTGGTGTTTACTCTATAAATTTTAAATAAACAAAAATAGAACTTTTATTTTATCACCAAAGTTTTTCTATAGTCACTGCAAGTGAAATGATATACATCATGACTATACCAGGTCACGTTGGGTCAGACCGTTGACCTGGGCTAGGTCAAATTTTCAAATTTGACCTGGCATAGCAATATTATATATCATTCGATTTTTATTGACAAGACGGTTGCAATGGTGCATCAACTATGGCTGCATCTTGCTTGTTTTGTAATTTATTAGCGAGAAAGGAAACGCCCTTATGCATGGGTGGCTATGGACATTCCCAAGAACATTCCCAATATTTAGTGACCTGTAGCTCCCTAGACTTTGACCTGACACGAAAATAAATGCCCCTATAATGAAAGAGAAACTCAAGAGCGTTCGAATGGTGTTTATGAGGTTTTCTTAGTACACCTCATATTAGTGATTGTGACCTATTTTGACGTCTGGTGACCTTGATATGACCTGACGAGAAAAATGACCGAAGTATTTTCGATATCATTTTCGAAAAGCTTTTGATTGCCGTCTTGCGCTTTTTTCTAGCTCTCTTAGTTTTTGAGATCGTGGGGGTCTTTTTTAGCCCCCCTACCAGGGCGAAGGTGGCTCCTGCCCGCCACCGGTGCAAGGGTTATTATGTAAAAGTCACAAAAACGATTGAAAATGCTCGGCTTGCTTAGAAAAGCGTTCTTGGACACCCTTTCACAGAACCCAGGGGTGATATTTGCCCTTTGACCTCTCCAAGGTCATCCAAGCTCACCAGGGGTAAAAAACATTTTGACAATAAATTTTGACCTAATTTAGCTAGAGCGCTGAATTAAATAACATCGTGTATGTCTCATTACTGGCTTTCATTTGATATACGGCAAGGTCACTTTCTGACCTTTCGTGACCTCACGTCATATTAGGTCACGAGGTGACCTTTTGGGGGTCACACCACTGGCGGGAGTTCATTACGTTCCGCATAGCGAAAAAGATCTGACATTTTCCCATCAAATGTACTTTACCAGATCTTAATAGCTCTAATGGCATAAGAGTTATGCCCAGTTTGCTTAATCATTGCATATTTGAGTGAAAATAGCCGATCTTGACCTAACTTGGCCTCTGAAGGTCAAACCATTGACCTGAGCGCCTAAGCATGCGAAATAATTTCTTACTGAATTCACCCGAGCTTTCTAATGCACTTTGCAGATTTGTGCTAACCCCCATATTTTTGGAGTTAGAGGGGGTCATCAATGGCCCCCGTGTGGGGCGAAGGTGGCGCCGGACCCCGGTGGGGCGTGGGTCAACATACAACCTTCTTTGACCTGTCATGCCCTCGATATTGACCCGAGCCAAAAAATGACTGATGTAGTTCTTCAGGAATTTGTATGAGCTATCCAACGGCGTTTGCGTTTTTGCGCTGTCTCGCATAGGAGCCGAGTTCGAAAGGGGTGTGTTTGAACCCCCCACCAGGGCGATTGAACCCCCACCAGGGCGAAGGTGGCTCGGAGGCCCACCGGGGCAGGTGTTAAACTGGGGCAAGTTTGGGGTAAAACGCACATGTTCTGCTGCGGATTTCAGCGGCCAGTTTTAATGCTCCCGATTTTGCGCATGGGCTACGGGGCCGGACTCGTTTGCCGACGCTGAATCTAACCATGACTGTAGATTAAGTCTGGTTGTTGAATTGAGATGGGTTCCATTTATGATCAACGCTCCCAGTTTCCGTTCACCTCCTGTGCGACAGGTAGGATGAGTGTTTGACCCTTTTTGGTTGCTTTACTTCTTTCGATGACGCAGGTGCCCTGTGCATCCTAATGTATAAACGTGACATTTCTGAGCCACCTGCCCATTAGTAGAATGGGAATGTTTGTAATATGTGTGCCAGTTTCGTTTGGTCCGCTTTCGATGAAAACCTAAAAGAATCCAAGGTCATGAATGCGGAATAAACCTTGTATTGTCATAAATTTACCTTAACATCTGTAAAAGCTATGTTAAAGAAAGTTGGATCCCAGTAGGAACGAAGTTTATGGTTTCAGTGACATGTCTAGTCACCTACAAACACTCACCGGGTGGGGACCTCAATGTGAATGAACTACCACTTGATGAATGACCATGCTTCTGCTTGGACACCAGTCGTGGCACTCAAGGTTAGCGGGTGGAAATCGTATGGTTTTGATAACATGTTTGGACGCCCCGAAACACCAATCACGTTCTCTCTGGGTGGGTTCCTGAGATTCCGGTGACTGTTTTTGTGCCAGTGCCCGCGCTGGCCCATATTGGTTCAATTGTATGCTGGGTCGGCTCGTCGGCGAGAACCGGTCCAATTTTCAGTGAGGCCACAGAGCTGGGCCGTGCCCGTCTGGTTGGTCGGCTTCAGCGATCGATGGTGCCGCACAGTGCAGCTGAGCCGACACATACTGGTGCTGAACGTGCTCCCCGCTTCCATTCTGTTCACCCTCTTCTCTCAGCTGGCCATCGCCACTATAACGGCCTAGCCAGGTGCAATGTCAAACTGGCTGCACCTACATTTTTTGCAGATGCTCCTTTGGAAAGTTGTGTCTTAACACTCGCAGTGTAGAGGGGTCTGGCGTCAACTTGCAGTGGATGGGGTTCCAAAGTGCCCCCACCTGAAATCCCGGAATCCAAGAGGGTTAGAAAAAGGCCCGGTGTCGAGGTGAAGATGATCTGCGTTATGAAAAAGTTTCATTCACCTAGGTCACTATCTACAAGGTTAAACGCGGTCGTAAATGTCAAATATGGGCCGTGCTGAAGACTTATTGGGAAATGCCGTGATTATGCGAAAAAGCCGGGAATACGTCAATAGCGAACGAAGGTCACAGAGGAAAGGTCCTGCGAAATGTCATGCAATTTTGAGGTCAAGGTCACTCAAGGTCAATGACCTATGAGGTAACAATATTACATATTTCCAATAATGTACAACATAACTGGCACTATAACAGGCATTGGACGGGAGATAAGAGTTTGAATTTGAAAAAGACTTGGACCTGTGACATTAGCCTTGGCATTGAGTAAGCTTAAACACGCGCATTGACGGGGATGCGGGTACCCGTGACGGGGGATGCGGGTACCCGTGACGGGGGGCGGGTACCCGTGACGGGGGTGCGGGTACCCGTGCGGGGGCGGTACCCCCCGTCGCGGCATAAAATCGGCGGCGCGTAGCGCCGCTGTACTTATACCTTTTCTTTGATCATTTTTACAACTTTTGTCAAAATTTTAAGGTTTGGTCATCTCAGGTCAGGTCACCAGTACAGGTCAAGTGACCTTACGTAAACAAAGAGTGAGAAAGCATAAGTCAGAGCAGGGCGAACTTATCCGATTGAAACTCATCACATAATGGGCCCACCGAGTTCTCTTCAAGATAATCCGGTATTTTTGATACCGATGACGTAAGGTCAGGTACGAGCCATGACCTTTCCATTGGAAATACATGGGAAAAGTGGTTCTAACTAAATAAATTGGTAATTGATGGTCAAAGGGTGTTTATTTTGGTTTCATTAGATTGGCCTTGTCTTTGCGGTTCTAATGATATGCATTTCGACCTAATTTGACCTTTACCTGACCTCAGCTCAGGTGAAGTGACATATTTGGCCTGATTTGGCCTAGCACGGTAATATTATGCATTATTTGATTCGGCTTGCCGCGAGGATTCCAATGGTCTAAATGGTTTTGCTCTATCTTTACTGGTTCAGATGTAATGACCAACAACCTGTATTTACATGTTTTCCCTATGGCGGCATGGTTTGACCTCTAGTGACCTTTAATATTACCCGACAAAAAATGGTTCAAATATTTTCGATGGAAGAGTGGATGGGGTTCCCCACGCCATTTACTGTTTTTCGCTACCTACCGTGGTTCTTGAGATCTTACGGGGGCAGGTACCCGCCCCCCGTCAAAGCGAAGGTGGCTCAGACCCCCGTCAATGCGTGTGTTAACTATGAAGTCATAGCATGGCATACATCATGCTAAATAATATAATCTGACCGGAATGCTGGGTTCAATGATCTTGACCTGACCTTTAACTTTGAGCTCCATGATGGCTGACCTTGACATACATGCTGATTATATAAAGTTATGACGTCACCACTCAGTCTGCAGTGCAGGCGAAGTGATGCGACCGCGTGATTGCGACGGTCTCAAAGTATAGGCCTGAATTTGAAAGCCCATAAGTAAACAAGTTATTGACCGATTTTAAAAATTCCTTCACCAATCGACGCACTCGTGAATTCTCTCAAATGCGCCCCAGTAGTGTTTTCCGGCGGCGAACGGTTCTCTGGCCACCTTGGAAAAATAGGTGGGGGCACTTAGGGACCTTCTCCACTGCGCCTGTCCAAGGGAATGTGGTACCTTCATCATGGGGTTCGAATTTAGATAACCATGCGATAGAGCATGCCGAAAAGCCATTTGATCGATATTTGATTGACCCCAGTTCTCCCCGTTAGTGGAGAAAAGTGTCAATATTCACCCCCAATCGAACCGTCCTCTCCCGTGTGGTCACGTGATATCAGGCGACGGGTATCGGCATCGGGTGGTAACAGATCATCACGGCACCCATATATGGAGATTGTTTTGCCTCTAGCGAGGAAAATCTGATGTATGACATCTTTGACTTTTAAGCCATTTCTTCATCAGAAATGAGGCTGAATTCTTTGTTGTTCTATAGAAAAAGAAATTCCTATATTTTTGTCTAAAGAGACCACTTCAGTCTGAAATTGCCCCAAGGTGCCAAATTCCCCTCCCCCCAAATGTGATGTTTTCACGTAAAAATGGTAGTTCCTGCCCTTGGAGTCAGAAAGGTTCTGTCTCTGAAAGCCCTTAGTTTCCATAACAGTCTGGAATTGAGATGGAGCCTTCCTGAATGTGTTTACTACGGCCCGGACGATGATGGTTGTTGACGTGTGACGCACTGCACTGAGTCGCGCATCCACGGCTCACGCTGTGGTCAGGATCGAGAATAGCATTAACTCGTGACTGATCACGGCCGGTAGAATACCGCCAATGAAAGCCCTATATTTTATTCCAAAGGTGCATGTCCCAGCAGCCATCATACGCCTCCGCATGTTCGAAAGATACTTCCACGTTCCTTCCATTACTTAGACTGGAGGCCAAAACACAAACGTTTCTTTTCTACCCATTATTGTTTTCTTTTAAAGAGGCTGTGACAAATTTCATGAAGGATAATATTTGTAATTACGCAGTGGTACATGTGAATCGGAAAAATTTGGCATCAAAGAGCAGATACCTACTTCAAGGGGATTCTTAGAGACTTATAACGAAATCATAAACCACGTTATCTGAATCGCAAATGTTGTCGTTCTTGAAATTGGCCCCTGCGTTTAATATGACTTTAATGGCCGTCTGTTTGGCTAAAGGTTTCGTCATAATTCAATTATTAGCGTCGCGCAAAGCCTAAGAGTCCTGGTTGTACTCGGGCAATGTTGTGGTTGTGCGCTCGTATCAGCTGATACTAATGATGTGTCTGATTGTGTCGGTGTTTTTTATTTGGGCTAAGCTACCGTGACATAACGGTAGTGCCATAGGTGTAAGAACATCCAAAATATTGGGGAAGTCAGCGTGTACTTTTAATCCGTTTCTTTCCAGTCAACGCCATAGCACCAATGGTGAATATCTTGAACATGGGGGGGGCGTGGCCCCTCTGGCTCCTCTGTACCTTCGCCTGAGGGCAGCGCGACGTGAGACTACAGCGCTTGGGAAGGGCCATGCACTTCCAGCGCCTCAGGGGTGTGGAATCCACGGAACCCGACGCCGAGTGACCTTTGGCTCTGACAATTGATTGAGTGGCGGCTGATGAAGCTCAATGGGCTGCTGTCTAGTGCTGGGCCCGGGCCTTGATGGGGGGGACAAGGGAGCACACTTATGTTACATGGACGAGATTAGGCCAATGCCGCACATCAGCAGCTTTTCCTCTCCTGTGAGTTGATTCTGGATTTGAAGGGCAAGTGTAAAGATATGTGAAGTGTTAGCAGTGTCCTATATATTCTATAGCCTATCGGCAACACTTGAGCCTCTATTAACGAGGAAATGGCAAATAAAACTGGATAAAGCCTGAGAGAAGGCTGTTTAGTGGACTAGTATGACTAAAGCATCGCCATCTTCACTTGCAACGGAGATTGCTTTGGTAAACTGGTGTTTTGGATTTGACCAGCAAGAGGGCTCCTCAGTCCAGAGTTGTGCGTGCGTTTCAGAATTTTGTTGAGTCGGCCCAACTCGAGTCGAGTGAGAGAGCTGAGACTCAACTCCGACTCAGCTCGCTGTCAACAGTTCAGTGAGTCGACTCAACTCGGACTCTAGCTTAAATCCCGTCAACTCAACTCCGACTCAACTCCCGATTCAACTTAACTCAAACTTGTACTGGGGTTCAAAATGAAATAAATTAATAAATGATATACATAAATAGTAATAGAAATGTATAAATAAAACGGTGAAATACAAACTGTACATAAAATAATACAGGAAACTGAGGATTAATGGATGGAAAATTATTTTATTGGCATTCAAACATTGTTTAACTAGCCAGCAACTATGGAATACTTTCTTAACACGCGCCCCGCTGGGGGGCGAAATTCGCCCCTCCTAGTTTTCCCCAGATAACGCAAAAACTAAGAAACGTAGAGCAACGAAACTTTCCGTGGCTATCCCTGATTAATTTTGCGCATTTGATCAAATTTTTAGGTCAGGCCATGTCAGGTCAAGGAGCTATCCAAGGTCAAGCGACCCGACCTCAAAACCTAAAATAGCGAGTTTGAAGCGGCACCTAAGAAACATCTGCCACCCCATCAGTTTGAAACTTTCACAATATTATTTAGTCATTGGGGTCTAGAAATCTGCCATATCGGAATTTTTATATCAATGACCTAAGGTGGGGTCAATTTTTGGTCACCCCATTTTTTACGTTTCGATGGTCAATTTTTTGGTCACACTATGGTGAAAAATTGAAAGGGCTCGTTTTCAGTAAATACGGGATAGATAAAGCTGTAAATCCTCACACTATGTATTCTTACCACGATCTTGACCTTAAAGTTTAGTTTTGACTATCTGACCTCTCAAAGGTCATATCAGGTCACAGGAGCATGCAGTGATTGCTTTTCCAATAATTTCTCACTGAATTGAGATAAAGCTCTTATTTTGCTTCCATTGTGGTTATATTGTCACGGGGAGTCGATTGATATGCAACACGACTATACCAGGTCACCCTGTGACCCTGACCTAGCTCAAGGTCAGGTCAATTTCACAATGTGACCTAGCAAGGTCATATTATACAGCATTCGATTCGCCGTGATGATGATTATTGGAGTTTTAGGGCACTGCAGCTACAAAGGCTATATGTGCCCGTCAGTATTGTGCTACATCATTCTGAGATTGTCCCTATTAACTAAAGTGGTCTACACAGAGGGTGTGACATCTAAGAATATGTGATGGGGGTATATACCACGTCAAAATGTATTTCTCTCGGGTATGATAACACTTTCTCGATGTCAATGAACGCGTCATTGCCTAGAATCTGTCCCAGCGGGACCGTTGGGAAGAATCGGCGCTGCCCTCGTTTCAGCTGGTCACAGCTGTCAGTAACACATAAAACATGTTGCACTGTGAGCCGGCTGCCACAGTGAGGACACGTGTTGGGGGCGGTGTTGTTTAAATAATGGGCATGTGTCGCATAACAGTGGCCGATTCGAAGTCTAGTGAGGCTCACCTCCTCCATTCTGCATCGTCTGCTGCTGGACTCCCAGGGTTTAACCAATGGCCGCAATCGTTTCAAAAAGCAATTGGGCTCTGCAGTCCACCTTGTCTGCCACTCATCATGTACTAAAATCTTAAAGGATGGTTTCAGGTCTGTAGCTGGAATTTTAAAACGTCGCGAGGGGGCATCTGACACACATCCTTAGCAACTGTATCAACTTGTTCATTCCCTGTAATGCCGACGTGGCTCGGCACCCAAAGGAAACACACATCAATACCTCGAAGGGCAATCACTGTCAGGAGCTTTCGAATTGTCAGTAGAAGCCAGTTCTGTTGAGTGTGGTGAGACTGGAGGGCCACCAGAGAGCTTGCTGAGTCAGTTATAATAATACAACGTTCCTCAGGAGTGCGTCTGATGTATCGTAAAACCCGCAAAATGGCGTATAGTTCCGTGGTAAAAACCGAAACAGTTGCTGGAAGGCTAAAACCCCGACTTTGTCCATCTCCGATAAATGCACTACCAGCACCAGTGGCTCCCTTTGAACCGTCCGTGTAAAATCTTTTAAAACCTGTGTAGGTTGCCATTCTACTTAATGCCAGGTTCAAGAACTCCGAAGGAAGAGTGGATGCTTTTTTGTGCTTCAGTAATTCCATGTCACACTTCGCAGGAGTGAGGCGCCATGGTTCAATGCGCTGCGCACGTGCTTCGGCTATTGTCCCTAGGTCGATACCAGAACTATCCAGCCATTGCTCAACTCGTACGCAGAGTGCCAGTGACGACGTCGGTCGCGTCGTTCTGAGGGGAGCTGTCAGCGAGTCGTCGAATATCCACTTATATGTTGGGTGCGATGGGAACTGACGTATTTTGCTCGCGTATGTGAGTGCTAGCTGCTTCCGTCTCAAATCTAATGGAGGTTCGTTGGCGTCTACCAAAAGGCTGGCTTTGCGGGAGGCACGAAAAGCTCCTGTGGCGACACGTATACATGCGTGGTGAACAGCGTTCAGAGGCTGTTTGACGGCACTTAACGCACTATCATAAGCGACAGAGCCATAGTCTAATACAGAACGAATGAGTGCACGATAAAATCGGAGAAGAGTTACCCTATCGGCCCCATACGACGTGCGCGAGATCACCTTAAGAACATGCATGCGTTTGAAGCACTTATCTCGCAGCAACGATATGTGGTGTCTGTATGTAAGCCGCTTGTCAAACTTCATGCCTAAAAACTTAGTCTCCGACACAGTTGGAACCCTTCTCCCGTATAAACGCAGGTTCACATCAGTACACACTCGACGACGACAAAAATGCACACATACAGATTTATCCGTCGAAAACCTAAAACCATTGGGCAAACTCCACTCAGACAATCGGTCAATGCATATTTGAAGCTGTTTCTGAGCTGAAACGGATGTCGACGTGCTCAGCCACACCGCAAAATCATCAACGAACAGTGACTTCTCTACTGTAGGGGGCAAAGTGCTACATATGTCGTTGATAAGAATGCCGAACAAGGTCACACTCAGCACACCACCCTGAACCACACCGCTTTCCTGACAGAAAACACCTGACATGCTATTGCCTATTTTAACGCAGAAGTTACGTCCTTTCATAAAATTATCAATAAAATGGCCCATATGGCCCTTGATTCCGGTTCTACGGACTTTTTCTAAAATTGCGTGGCACCAGGCTGTGTCATATGCCTTTTCAATGTCGAAGAACAGGGCAAACACATGTTGTTTAGAAGCGAACGAGCGGCGTATTGACGAGTCAAGAGATACGAGGTGGTCAGTGGTGGATTGCCCTGCACGAAAGCCACATTGAGCGTCTGAGAAAAAGCCATTGGTCTCCAAGTACCACACTAGGCGCGCATTCACCATACGTTTAAACAGCTTACAAACGCATGAAGTCAAAGCACTGGGTCTATAGTGTAATGGGTCACTGCCATCCTTGTCAGGTTTTAAGACTGGGATGATGGTGGCCTCTCTCCAAGCAGTAGGAAAACTATGTGTAGCCCACAGAAAGTTGAAGAACTCCAGCAATGCAACAAGCGACCTTTCACGAAGGTTCTTGATCATATCGATGTGTACACCATCCGGACCTGCAGCTGTGCTTCTCGCCCGCGTGAGCGCTGTTTGAAGTTCATGAAGTGTAAAAGGTTCATTGAATGGTAGTTCGTCAGCTGAGCTAAAGTTTACTGGAAAACGCTCCCTCTGTTGTTTGTGTCGTGCAAACCTTGGGTCTGTGCAGCCAACATGCCAGCGAGCAGCCCAGGCCCTCCCGAAAGCATTGGCTACTTTTGTAGGATTAGTGATCGTGCCGCCGGGTTGGGAAAGTGTAGGCAGAGGCAAGGCGGAACTGCGGCCGGAAAGGCGATGTACTCGCCGCCACATTGTAGTGAGGGGTGTAAATCTATTTATTGTACTAATATACGTGTTCCATGATTTGCGTTTGGCGTCTTTCACAGTGCGTCTCGCCAGTGCCTTGGCGCGCCGGAATCTAATCAAATTATCTGTTGTTGGTTGTCTTTTAAACAATTTGAAGCATCGCCGTCGCTCTCTAATGGTTATTTTACATTCATCTGACCACCAAGGTACAGGAATACGCCGGGGGAGTGGGCTGGTTTTGGGGATATAACTATCAGCGGAATCGATTATGCGGGAGCGTATCTCATCGTAAAATGTTGTGGTAGTTCCACCCTCCTGTGGCGTGAAGCTGAGAGCGCAGTCGGAGGTGAACCCTTCCCAGTCTGCTCGCCGGAGGTTCCACTGTGGCGTTCTTATTCCTGGGCGGGGGTCTCTGACCAGAGCCAAATCGGGTAATGGTCGCTGCCACACGGGTTAGAGTGAGTGCGCCGTATAAAACGATCACCTACCGATGGGGAACATAGCGACAGATCAATGGCTGATGTGGCTCCTGACGGCAGAGCAAGATGTATCGGGTGGCCGGTGTTAAGGATACATAAGTCATAACGTAAAATTATGTCCTCCAATCGTCTCCCACGTCGGTTTGTACGTGGGCAGCCCCAAACAGTGTTGTATGCATTGAAATCGCCTAATATTATGTTATTCCTTGGTAGCTGGCGCACCAGATCCTCAAACGCGTCCCCTGGGAATTCATTTGCTGGGGGGATGTAGACTGAAACCATTGTTATTTTAAAGTCAGTAAGGTCTACTGTAGCGGCCTCTGCCTGTAAGTTGGTTTGGAGGTGAAATACGGTTGATGGAGTGCTATGATGTACAAGGAGTGCTACTCCACCGTGGGCGATCGTAACGGTAGGAGCATCATAACGATGTGTTTTATAGCGATGAATGTTACATATTTGTTCTTGTTTTAGCTTTGTTTCCTGTATGGCTATAACCGCAGGGCTCTTGGAGGCTATCAACGCCTGGAGGTCGGTTACGTTGGCCCTAAAGCCACGCATGTTCCACTGTAAGATATTGGTCATGAGAGAAAAAGTGATGAGTAAGAGAAGTCTGCAGATAAGGTACGTCACATTCATGGTCTGTGATTGGGAGCCTGGAAGGGCACTCCCCCGCTTAGCATTCCCGTACGACCGCAACTAGAGTGTCTCTCCTGGTGTAGCCTGTCTCTAGAGATGGGGCGCCTGGTGGGGTGAGATTCCCTTGATTGAGATCGGTATCTATCCTTATGGTCTAGTGTGACAGACTGTGAGCGCCCTCGCTCTCGCTCGCGGCCTTGTCCTTGACCTGAGATGTGAGGGACTTTGGGGTTAACATTCAGGCAACTGCGAAATTTTCCCTCTGTCTGAGGGCTCCGCGGAGGTTTCTCCACTACGGTGGCTGGTGTCGCCGGCAGTGAAGGAGGGGCTGGCGGCGGAGGCATCTGCGAGTTATGGCTTTGAGGGACGACTGGGGTGTGCTCGGCAGTCAAGGGAGCAGCAGCCGCATCTTGCTGTGTGTCTGCCACATTACATGCTGCGCTAATAGAAGCGCCGGTGTTTGGCCCACCTAGATCTGAGCTGTTTGCCTTAATAGCGTCTATGCGAGGGATGGCTATGCGGGCTCGCTTAGTGCCAGCAGGCTGTTCAGGGGGCACATGGGTGGAATGCACTCCGGCGTTGGAGATGAGGCGACTGTGCTGTTAGGGGGCTGCGATTGTGTTGGGGAGTCTTCCCTAGCTCGCTTAGATGATGTTTCTCTTTCTGTGATGTCGTAGTCATCTGCGCACGCGGCCTGAGGGGCCGACTCCATGTTGTGCATCCCAAATTCCTCCAGGTCCGCACCCACTGCAGCGTCTCGGCACTCCGGTGGTGAGGTTTGCATCGCTTTGTCGGCTTTGATTGCAGAATTAACTGGTGTTCTGTGAGGTTCGTTCTGCATGCGGGGAGAAGCTCAGCTACCATGGCAAGGAATTGGCGAAGCGATAGGTACATGAACTGGGAGATACTCGAATCTATGTTCAAATCAGGGCGTGTCTCGGAGGGGTTTTCTGCTTGTGGTGCATCGTGCTGAGCCCCCATCAGTGCGTCTTTGTAAGGGCGTGGTTGGGAGCAGGATTTACCTTGGGGTCTGTGGAGGTGGTCGCCAGTACAGGTTTTGGAGGGGGCAGGGCAGGGTTTCTTTGGTCCTCCTTGGCCTTGGTCAGTTTTGGGCAAGACCTACTCCACGCCTCGTGTTCTTCTCCGCATCCCGCGCACCTCGGTTTGACTGCCTGACATGCTGTCGAGTTGTGGCCTATCGCAGAACATCTACCACACCGCTCCCTACCCTTGCAACTGCCCGCGATGTGGCCGAACGCCTGGCACTTGAAGCACCGAGTGGGGCTAGGCACGAAGGGGCGGACCTTGATTACCATCCATCCCACACGAACTTTCGCCGGCAGGGTAGTGCCTGAGAAGGAGAGCATGAAGGTACCATTATCCGAAACCTCACTTTCACCTCTCCTAAACATTTTTTTGACCGATGTAGCACCCTGATCTTTTAATCCCGAAAGGATCTCCTCCTCTGGAACGTCGCACAAATCTCTGCAACTAATCACGCCTCTACAGCTGTTTTTTGCGGCATGCGGAGACACCCTAATCGGTACAGTCAGGGGCCTGCTGGCCGTGCGCACTTGAGGGAATTTGTTGCAAGCAACTTCTTCGCGTCACGCTCACTGGCCATCTCAACTTCGATTCGCCCATTGCGGTATCGGATGGTTCGTTTGGGCTGAAACTTTCCTAGAGCTTCGTGGAGCTGAAAGGGGTTTGGCTTCACCGTACTGTCCTCGATGCAGATGACAAGAGTCAGAGAAGTGACATGCTCTGGTCGAGTTCGCGCGGGGGTTCAGCTTCTTTGACCGACACCATCGCGGCGGTGGTGTCAGCGGGTGGACAAGAGATGGTCGGTGTCGCGGCGGGGGTCGGAGATCGTGCGGTCGGTTCAGAGAGTGTGGAAGCAGAAAAAGAAGCCATGACGGATCAGTTTACCTTCGGCCCCCCGGGTTGCCAGCTGTCAATAGCTGGGCCCGGGGGCTGTTACAGTGCCTACGGGGGCAGGTGCGCCCGTCTCAGAGGGGCGAGAGATACTCACACAACCCCTCCAATCAGAACGCACCCACCCCCTTGACGCCATCAGCCCAGTGGGCCGGCAGGGCGATGAGTCAGGACGAAGCAAAACGCGGCAGCCCTCACGCAGCGGAGACTGCGGTCCACCAGGCGCGCCCAAAAGACCGGAGTCTCGCAAATCGACGGTTTCCAAGACCCCGGCCCACGTCACGCCCGGCAAGAACTATCGCAGTCCCCACCACGAAGGGCGCCGCACCGCACGCCCGAAACATAATCCCCCCTGCCCAGCTGGACCGAGCGACAGTGCCCGTAGACACTGCCGCGTCGCTAGGCCGTCCGCGGCAGCCTACGGACGGCTTACCCCCGGTTAGATCGAGATATCTGGGCCAAAGGGGGCGTGTTGGAGCCCTCGGGACTGACCCGCCCGAGGGGGACCTCAACCCCCAGGATCCCGTCAACCTCGTCGCCGGGGCTCGAGATAGGACTCGAGTGGGCGCCTTACTCCCATAAAATGCCGAAGAAGGCAAATAACTGAGGAGCCAACAACTTAAGCATAAAAAGATGTTAGGAACTAAAAATAATCAACAAAATAAGAGAACAAAAACAAACAGGAGCTACATACTGGGAAGTTCAGGACAGAGCCGACCCGATCCAATATGGTTACCGACCAGGTAACAAAGGGCCCGTAAGGCAGCCAACAGCATCACCGCGGGCCTCATCACCAGAACCACCGACGACAGACGCCGACTCTAACCGACCGAAGTCGGAAGAGGCGGCGGCCGCCGGATGGCCAGAAATAATAAGGCCGCGTGATGCAACAACGTGCCCTCCAGGGCTGACTGGGGCCCCGGGCGCGTCACTCCCCGTTGCTCCAATCTTGACTTGCCGGACGAATCCAGCAAGTGAAGATCGGTCCCCTGAGGGGACCGTGATGAAAGGAATCCAATGATGCATGAATATTTTCTCTAGCTCCGCTGAATAAATATATGGAGGTGGAAACGTACACTGCCCTGTTGTAAGCCAATGGAACCTTCTTTGACCTATGCTGACATCAATATTGACCTGACATAAAAATGCTTCGTATGATTTCTCTTTGTCTTGTCAGGAGCTTTCGAATACCGTCCGTAATTTTTCTTTAGCTTTCCTGGGAAATGAGATACGGGGGGGAAATACGCCCCCTTCCCCAGCGGGGCGCGTCTTGCCAGGGACCCCAGCGGGGCGCGTGTTAAAGTTCTGCCAGACTCTCACTGCCAGATAAAGCTGCCACACCATGTTGCAATTATTTATAAAGGGAGCCTTGCATGGTTAACTAAGTACATATAATTAAAAGGCACCTAAAAGGGCTGAGGTCACTCCAAGCATAAACAATTTTTGGTTCAGAGTTCCCCTCTCAGTGCTCTTGCCCAATGCTACCTATGGCCTGATGACTGCCTGAAATTATGTAGTGACCAGCACCGCTGCATTTTATTGGGGTTTGACTGATCGAGTGGAGCGATGCTAGACTCTTGATCTGAAGGCTGTGAGCTCGTTGCCGCGGCTGCAGCCCGTAAACACATTGCAACAGGATGAGGTTGGTGGCGTCAAATGACCTCAGCAGTCGGCGCCGTAAAAGCCCGGTGTATTTTTAGGCAGACTTTCCTGTGGACTTCAGACGGAAGTGTGGGGATTTGGAGCGCACGGCACCAGGGCAGGACGGGTGAGACGTGTGGGCGGTGATCGCCGCCGATTCGCCAGCCAGTGCACGCAATATCTCCAAAACTGGCCGGCTGTCGATTTCGATAAGCCCATTGCAGAGCTCGGAAGTTTAGCTAACGGTAGTTGGACTACACCGCTGGATGTGCTGTTGGTTCGTTGGGTGTTACGCTAGATGAACTAATCTAAAGCTTGCCAGGGCCGAGGCCTGGAGTTCAAAATTGTGTACGTAGTCTGAATAATTGTTTAATTCTATGAACGTCGATCAAAGCTTACTGAAGTTGTCTTCATCAGGTCAACTTCAATAAGCTTCAACAACATCCTGATGAAGTTGTCTTCATCAGGATTTTATTTCGTTACTTGCGGCCATGTTTGTCACTTTGGGTCTAGTTTAGTTCGAATTATATTACTTCCTTGGTATCTATCATTTGTCAGTACTGTTTCAGGGAATATCTAGCGAGTTGTTCTTGTTTAAGCTTATCGGCTGTAGTCTGAAGCCATGGTCAGATACAAATACGATGGTTAGATACAAGACGTGCTGGTCACGTTTCGGTGGAAGTGCGTGTCGGCAGCATGTGACTGCCGGCATCAGTCAGCTGATTCTGTGACGTCGTCTTCCGGCTGGAGCGCCCCGCAGCAGTTCCGGCGCCGTGCCGAATGGGAGGCACGCGCCGAGGCTGTGTTCGGGGTGTGGTTGGCCCGCGTTCCCTGCAAAACCACTGGCGCTGCTCTGAGTCACACGCGGGCTCGGTCGGTCGTCAGTCTCTCGGTGTTCTGTATCGATTATAAGCAACAAGAATCGAAATGTCTCGCTGAAGTAGTGGGCAGTGAGTGATATGGAGATGTTTGAACGACGATAACGACAGGACCGCTGATTTTCAAAGTATTCATATTCTTAAAGGAAAGGTTTTATGGGTTTCAAACTGGCATATTTCATCTGGTAGAGTATGCCAAAAACTACTGCTGTTTCTTTTGTCCCAGATTTTCACTTTGCGGGGAAACAAACGTTCCCTGAGCGTGAGTCAGTCGCTACAGCGGCTCCTTTCACCTCCCACCATTTTCCTCTCCTCCCGCGGGTCCCCTCTTCCGCGGTCTCCCTCTCCCGCAGTTCTCCTTTCATCCCGCGGTTCCCCCCGCCCCGCAGTTCCCCTCTCATCTCGCGGTTCCCCTCTTCCGCGGTCTCCCTCTCCCGCAGTTCCCCTCTCATCCCGTGGTTTCCCCTCCCGTCCCGTGGTTCCCCTCCCGTCCCGTGGTTTCCCTCCCGTCCCGTGGTTCCCCACTCATCCCGCGGTTACCTCTCATTTCTCGGTTCCTCTCTCATCGTGCGGTTCCCGTCTCCTCCCGCGGTTCCCTCTCATCCTGCGGTTCCCTTCTGCTCGCGTTGCCCCCTCGCCTCCCGCAGTCCGCCTCCCCCTCACTCCGCAGCACTGCACTGCCAGAGCAACTGGCTTGCCAGCAATGGCGTACGAATTACGAATGAACCCTATAGATATCACATTTATTCTGTCCGTTCACACTAGATGTGTGACAAAAACAGAGGGGTCCCGCCCAGGTCTCTCCTTAGGGCGCAATCACAAATCACACGCAGAGGCGGATGCAGACCCGAGTTTGGGGGGGGCAAACCCATGTCTGCCTATCCGGGGGAGGGGGAGTGGGACGTGCGATTTGGGTGCTCGACAGACCTAGTAAAGGATACCTCCCCAAGTACATGATCGCTCTCCCTATGGGTGGGGGGGGGTGGGGTCGAATATTTAATTGCTCGACAGACCCAGTGTAAACATCTGTTTTCAAAAATCTCTCCAGCCTTTGGGGGGCCAAAATATAGTTTGGCCACCCTTCCAGCGCTTTGGAAAGCATGGCTGGAATGATCCCCCTGCGTCCGCCAATGATCACACGCCCGTGTCTTATCTCCCTGTGTGCGTCGGTCACTTCCATAACACACCCTTTGTTTGAACTCGCCATCCGAGTCCGCCAGGGAAGACAGAGACAGAAAGTCCAGGAACCACAGTATTTCTCGATAGGACAATTCAGCGCAGATCAAGTTCAGTGAGAAGTAGGTACTGAGGGACAATGCTGTACTCTTAAATCATGTCCTAATTATATCATGTTTTGAGTTCTCCAAAACAGCGCGCCGGAAACAAGACTATTCGTTGGTCATATTTGAGACTGCAGTTCAATGACTATTATTTTCTGCAGCCATTACAATTTGAATTTTAAGTGAATAGCTCATAGCGATGTCCTGGGCTTGGCATTAGCAGAACAAAACGCCGCAGGGTAATGGGACGTGGGGTCCGTGAGCCGGCGAGTTGACGCAAAAAAATACTTGCTTGCGCATCATGGTGTGGTGTCTTGGGAGCAAATAGCGCTCCAAACCCTCTTGAGCTCTTGCAAAATTTTTGAACTCTATTTATATTTGAAAAATTGTTAATGAACCATGCCCCAACTTGTTGAGTCACGATCAGTCGGATTCTACTCTGAGTCGACTCAAGTTTTCCTTGAGTCAGAGTTGAGTCGACTCATTTCCAGATTTGGGTTGAGTCTGAGTGGACTCAACTGCTTGACCAGTTGAGTCGAGTCAGAATCAGAGTCAGCCGCTAAGCTGTCAGTCGGGAGTTGAGTCGACTCAACACTTTTCTTTACATATGTGGCCACATGGCGGAAATTTTAGAAATTTTCACGACTAACTTTGAAGGATTTTATATTGCTATTTGCTAATGATAGGAACCTACTTTATTATTTTCATATCCACAATACACCCATGCCTGGATCAGTCATTTACAAAAATGAGCGATGTAAAATACACAGTTTCAAACGCACACACATTTGTTAGATATTTTCCATTTAATCTTAGCAAAAGGATGCAAAATCATACAAAAAGTGATTTGGCACACCATCAGCCTTTGACTTTGAGGGTGCACACCATAGAAATTCCTAACCTGATTATCATGCAATAAATCACTCTTAGGAAACCACATCTTTATTTTATGTTTTCTTCCTTCGGTTGACTGAAATTACTAAACAGAAACTAAGGACTGTAAGTGCAAGATAGAGGGTACCAAAAATCTTATTTTGCAACATTAGCTTTGAAATGGGTCAAGACAGAAACTAAAAGCTTCAATGATCTGCTTTTTCAACGCAGTTCCTTGATTTGTCGTGGTTTGAGGACATCCCCTGGTAGATAATATATACACTGACGACACACCACTGTACCTACTATCCTCTGCATACGGAAAGAAGTAGTTTGAAACTGTGAAAATGGCAGAAAAATACACCTGAAGTCTCTCACAAACCACCCTCCTTTCTTTAAATTGTGTTGATTATTATTTACCACCCACTGCACCTGTGCATGCATGCGCGCCACGCCAGTCACAAAACTATCATTGTGCGCCACAAAATCTTAGGGATTTACGCTTTGGTAGCCTGAGGACAAGATCACTATTCCAGAGCTGCAGATTTTCTTCGGTTTTTTTAAGTCTCGTGACTTCTAAAGAGCTGTTCATTGTCATATTTTGGCCATCCGGGGTTAGATTCGCGTAATGTCTTTAGTGCGCCATCTGTAGTATTTAATAAGTTTTTCGGGAGGACCAGGTGAGCGTTCATTTTTTTATTGATGTGCTGCATAGGGTGGATTCGACGCGGCTTAGTGGGTATTTCTAAGCTGAATCTGTCACAGAGTTGTTCAGAATGCACTGGGGCAGGAATTACCACTCAAAGTGTCATATGTTAAAACATTGAATCCTGTTCTTTGCGTTTGAAACCTCGCTTATTGCCTCAATTATGACTTTACTCATGAAGGACATAGCTTCAAAATGAAAAGCCCTCAGGCCCTTCATCTCAGTCACATATTCGCATTTAGTACCTTTCTTCATTCCTATGCATACATAATTTATCTTATTAATTAGTACATTGCAATTGCCATTTTATTGAAATCATTGTGCAGTTAGTAAATAGTTAGTGCCATGAATAATTGTACTGGAATTTGAATATTATTAAAGGAAATGTGCATTTTTGTGTGCATACCTGGGCCCCATTTTGAGTCGGAGTCGACTCCGACTCAACACTTATTTGAATCAGAGTTGAGTCGACTCACTTTTCAATTTAGGCTGAGTCATGTCGGCTCACCATTTTCAACTTAGCGAGTTGAGTCAGAATCAGAGTCAGTATTTAAGCCGTGAGTCAGAGTTGAGTCGACTAAAAAATTGGGTCACCAACAAGTCTGTGGCCTGTACTCACTGGAGGTGCAAAAAGCCATGCCATTTTACAAATTGTTCGTCTTTTCCATTCCAGGTCGTAAGCTCATGACAGCTGCGAGCACAGCCAATATTTACATTTTACCAGCATGGTATACGGAGTTGGAGCGGAAGGCAGATGAACCGCACATTCAAGGCTTGGTAGGCTGTCTCGAAAAAAACACGCCAGTTGGCTGATTTTGGGGCTGCATTTTCCACCAAGACAGTATAATGGATGACAATTTATTGTACCACGCCATGTGCTGTTCATTTCTACTTTGGAAACCGCTAACAACATTTGCCAAGCACAAAAATAGATTATCTGTATGAAATGATCGTGAAGTGTTGTGACGCCAGGCGTACCAGGCGTGACCCCGAGGCTTCCTGTTGTGACGCAGTGTTGGCCGTGCACTGGTGCATCGTGCAGCGGCCAGTCATGAGCGTCCGTACTCACCAGAACATTTGCCCCAAATGTGTCACGTGTACATCTTGTAACTTCGCAAAGCGTGTGATACGGCTCCGCCGCTGCTGACGCCGGCGGACCCCGCGTGGGGGCTGATGTGCGTGCGTGGGCGTCTGAGGCGCCGCGTCAGCCGGGGCAACCGACCGCGGCGCTGCGCTCAGCCGCGCGCCGCTGCCGCTCGATGCGCCGTGTCGGCCACGCGGCGCGGCGGCGGCGACTGTGAGCGCGCGCGCGCCGGCCGCCGGTCGATGGCGGCTGATCGATTGGGACGGCGCGGCCGACACCACGGTGTCGCCGCCCTGACAGTGTCCTGCGGCCGGCACGTTGCGCGGGGGTGGGAAGCCTCACACACCGGTCAGCCTGCCGCTGGTGACCTGAGCGCCGGACATTGGCCGGATTCGTACCAGGCGTGACCCCGAGGCTTCCTGTTGTGACGCCAGTGTTGGCCGTTGTGAGACCGCCGTGTCGGAGTCGCGCGGAGAAGCCTTTGTGAAGGGTGGAGTCCGTCCACCGGCCGGCGTGTAGGGTGGAGCGCCCCAACCGGCCCCGCCAGAGGTCATGTTCGAAGCTGCCGGCTACGAGTCGTTGGGCAGTCGACATGCTCTGCGTCGTCCTCAGTGTGAGTGCCGGTTGTGCCAAGAGCGCGTGCAAGTCGCCCGTTGCGTGTAAGGTGTCCGCAGCACATCTGTGCATCTACTGAAAACTTGAGAATCCTCGTTAACAGCGAGAAAGTGCCGTGAACGGAAAATATAGCCTTTTTCAACTTGGAATTCGTCATATCTTCGGTTTATTCAGCTCTGTTTAAATACTTCAGACTGAATTCTGTTTTTGATAACGTAGGGTGAGAGCCATTAACACAATTGCTATCCTTTGGTTTTAGTGAAATAATAACATACCTAAATGATATCATAACATTAACATTGATGCAAATTCATAAAATAATATGATAATGTTTACCAATGGGTGACTGCATAAACTTGGTCAGAATTAGATTTCCAAGGAAAGCATGAACCAATATAACTAATTAAACTGCTGTAATAACTATTTTATGGCGTAATGATCGCAAATGTGAAGTTGTTTTGACCACTTTTAAGTAGAAATTGTGGATTTTCCGTACATTTTTTTACGTGCAATTGTGTTGCGGACAAGTTCCACCGCCCATTTAAAGGGGTTTGATGATGTTTTGATCGTCATCGATTTTCGGCACAAGCTAGGAGAGTGTTTGAATCAAGTATGACAAGTTGACGGGACATGAATCGACGTTGCATTTTGGTTATTGTCGTGCTTTTGTGCTCAGTTCGTGCAGAATGGAAGGGTGGCTCTCCGTCCCTGAAGTCCCTGAATCCCGGCGAGTTCGGTTTCGGTTTGAGCTGAGTGTTTGGTTCTCTGGTGTGTTGACTCGGTGGCTGGGACGGGCCGGCAGAGCGCTGGCGTCCACACCTGCACCGGCTGCCTGCCTCCGCTGCTGCCTCCTGGGTGGCGGCTGGTGGTCCGTCTGTGGCGCTCAGCGACATGGAATCCCACCGGTCCTAGTGCATGCAGTGGCTTAACTGTATTTTCATCTGGGATCGAAATCTGTCGAGTCTTACAGTTGTGAAATTCTGTCGGAAGTCGGTATTAACGCTGTACGCCTCTGTTTTGTTTCAACTTTCGGTTTAGTTTCATTCTCAAAGATTTAACTGTGTGTTATTCAGTCTAAGCTCGTCGCTGAATTTCCCGGCTTGTTTCGCTCAGATGCCAGATCACGGCGAGGCGCGACTCGGGTTTGTTTATCGGACGATCCATCCTGTCTGATGAGATTGATGGGGTGGGATTAGCGAATATGACACCGCCTGGGAGGATTCAGCGAAGTCCATTCCGCTGACCTTTGATGTCTACAGCGGGGGCCAATCCATGGGATGCGGGGGCGGGCTCGTTGCCGCTGTGTTGCAATTGCGGCGGTGCGGCGGCGGCTGGGGCGCGGGTGGTGCCCGCCGCCTTCCAACTCAGCCGGCCCGGTAGAAGCTATTGATCCCGCCGGCTGAGGTGAAGGTGCCGGCCGCCCTGTGCCACGTGCCTGCCTCGCCGGCCTCGGCCTAGCTGGCACCCGGCACTGGCGACCATGCTGTACCAGTCACCTGCTTCAGTATCGGCTTCTTTACTGTGTTTCTTTGAACACTTTGTGAGTATCAATGATGAACACTTTTTGCGTATCATTGATGATGACTGTGATGTGTAAAATGTTCCAATCTAAAAACACCAGCCAAATAACAACACCGGTGTAACATGACTGAATCCACCGCCGATGCTGCCCTGGACTGGAGTGTGCTCGGGGAGGTAGACCTGTGACGTCGCGTCACGTGCCGATGTTATTCAAGCTCCGTCATTTCCGATATGTGGGTCGCAAATGACGATTCCAAATTTTCGTACTGGAACCGGTTGATCACTCCTCGTTGGAACTATAATTATTCAGATGAAGCATGCGCCGTGAAAGCCACTCAGCAGCAGCAGCGCTGTCCCTTTTGGGACCTTGTTTGGTCGATCCCGAATCCCGGCAGAGGCGTTGGTGGCATCATCCAGAACATCGGCACTTCGAAGGGGTCAGGTTGTGTATCGTGCAAGCAGGGTATGAGCAGGACTCAGATCATGGGCGGATCCGGGATTTCCGGTGGGGGTACATAATCGAAAGTGGGCGCCAAATCCTATCATGGGGGCGCCGATACTCGCATCCTAGGGGAGGTGGGGAGCCACGTTTCAGGGGAAGGCGCCATCGGCCTTTCAGGAGGCGCCGGAGGGTCGATGGGGGAAGTGACCCCACTTTCCCCCACTCCTGGATCCGTCTGTGGCTCAGATCCCGCGCCGAAAAATTAAGTATGCTGTGAAATGTTCATGTTTCAAAGCAAGCCAGGATCTTGCTGGAAATGTGTAAAATAAAGTTGCTCATCCAGGCAACGGACCAGCTGATCTTTGGCAAGTTGCACATTTCTTCGAAGAACATCTTACTGATCTTAATGAGCTCTGAAAGAACCCTCTCCATATTTGGAAGTGTTGCAGTTACAAAACAAACATGAAGCAGCACACCCGGAGCGAGCTCACATTTTTGTAAGGGATGGTTTCATTCCTTCAAGCAATGGGTGCTATTGCCAGTCAGGAATTGTGAACACTGCCATGTGTCTAATATTGTTTTTAAACAATAATTGCAGAACGGCAACAATAGGATCAAAAGCTCCAGCCCACTGCCCGAGAAAAAATGGTGCCTTTTTGCTTCCTCTCCAGCAGGGGATATGTCCAATTACAGATCCGATTTTAAGGAGCTCTTCTCATGGTACTCCACCGCGCCAGCTGGGATACGGAAACGCGCTGTGCGTGGTGTGAAGCCATTTTCCGGGCAATCTCGGCTAGAAGTTTATGGTGTATATCATATACGCACACTAGTATATATAATATGATACACGTTTGGGCCGTGATGAGTAATGACGGGATGACGCCGTCAGATTTATCTCTTGTCGGGCTTATTTGTAGCGACCTTGACAACGTCTGATGAAAAAAAGCATCAGAAGTCCTAGGTAAAAGGAGGGAGAGAAAGAATTGGGATGGAGGGGGTGCTTGTAATAGAATGAGTTGCAGAATGGTACCGCAAGAGGGCTTCTCCGTTACTGCTGCCTGACTACGCCTTTCGGTAGCCGTTACCTACCGCCAGGAATTCGGCCTTTACAGTGCGTCCTCAGTGGTGTCCAAACTACCCCCCCCGCCCCGCGGCACCATTGCCGACTCCTCCGACGGGCCACCATCTGCTGCTTCTTCTTTATCTTCTCCGGTGATTTGGTCTCGCCGATACTCACGCCTTCAGGAGGCCGGTTCTCCGGACAAACCGGACGACCAGATCGGATTCCTCTTGTAGAGCGGAGATGGGCGGGCATGGTCCGGGTACCATCTGCTGCTGGTCTCTCTCCCTCACACGAGCACAGCATTCAGGAAAGACTTCATTATAGGCGGCTGCAATGTTAGACGGGAAACATCGAGGCTAGTTGGTGAATGTCCGTTGTTGCTCTCTCTCTCTCTCTCTCTCTCTCTCTCTCTCTCTCTCTCTATCTCTATCTCTCTCTCTCTCTCTCTCTCTCTCTCTCTCTCTCTCTCTCTCTCTCTATCTCTATCGCTATCTCTATCTCTATCTCTATCTCTATCTCTATCTCTATCTCTATCTCTATCTCTATCTCTATCTCTATCTCTATCTCTATCTCTATCTCTATCTCTATCTCTATCTCTATCTCTCTCTCTCTCTCTCTCTCTCTCTCTCTCACTCACTCACTCACTCACTCACTCACTCACTCACTCACTCACTCATTCACTCACTCACTCACACGATTGTTTTGGAACCCTGTTTTACGAAGCCGAGTGGCATATTGTTTGTTTGTGGTATCTCTCATTCCATGTAGGCATAGCAGCAGTCGTTTAATGGGCACGCTTTCTGAGAGGGAACAATGAAGGTGGCCATTACGCATTGCTTCATCCGCCGTTAGGATCGGGCCAGATAGCCGTTTTCGTAATCGGCACGGCTCACGCAGACTGCGTTAATTGTCTGCTACAAAGCTTTGACAAGAAAATGAAGTGTTGGCGGTGTTGCATGCAAGAAGGGTGCTCCGATGATCGATCCTTGAACAATGGTGATTGCCAGTGCTTCAGGGCCCAACAGGCAGTGTTATGCTATTTTTAACGTTCGATGTGTACCGATCCATTGTCCTTGTGTGGAGATTTGACAATCAGACTTTTGCTTGCGCCAGATCCTTTTCGGCTGTCATACGCCTGACATGTTGGTACGTAAATTAGTATCCCAAAATACTGAATTTGGGTATTTTTTACCGTAAGAATTGAGCTTGCATGAGACTCGAATGCGGCGATATGTAGGATCAAATGCAAGCGTTCGTCCCAGGGGTGATGAAACAAACCCGCTTATCACATCCTTTCTGGCGTTGATTAATCATAGTTTCCTGTGGAGAAATATACGATGACTTCAAAAAGAACATATTGCAGTCGTTTAAACCCTCGCCCCGGCAGGGGGTGTCTGAACACCCCCCTCGGGTTTTTCCAGTGGGACCAAAGAATGGCGTCGCGAAGCGCCCCCGTATTTGGCACACCTTATCCTTGATCAATTCTGAAAAAAATTTCAAGGTCGGGTCATTTCAGGTCAGGTCAGGTCACCAGTATAGGTCAAGTGAACTCACCTGCAAAAAAATTAGGATAACACAAGTAAGAACGGGTTTTATCTATCGAATTGAACTCATGGCATGATGGGCCCACCAAGCGCTTCAAAATATATATTCCGAGATTTTTATATCGATGCCCTAGGGTCAGATACGGACACTGGTGGTGAAACTGATCCACGGCCATGCCCACGCCGATCCACGCCCCCGCTAAACGGTTCGACCGCGCGCCGACGCGTCTCAACTATTTGCGAAAGTATTTTGTGACTCCGTTTCTCCACCGTATTCCGTGCGCAAGTCACACGTTAGGTCCCGGTGTGTGAAACTTGCATGTATTCGTTCTCTCATTAGCTGAGAGGTGGGCTAAGAAGCCGGACATGAAAGATTGCGTAGGCTTGCCAGACGACGTGCGGCCGCATTTTGTATGTACGCGGAAACTCAGCTGCTGCCTGCCCAGACCGCCAGGAAAACACCAGCTACAGCCGTGCGATAGGGTCTGCGGAGTGGACCGCGGAAGTGGTGCCGCCCGCTGATGCGGCCGGCGCCGGCTCCGGCTCCGTCTCCAGCTCCGTCTCCGCATCCATAATGCATGTCCGCCGCGCGTGCCGGACCGTCAGCTGTGCTACCCCCCCTCCCCTCCCGACCCCCGCCAGCGTCCTTCGCACGGAGGGCGAGCTTCCACGCACCCGCCGGTGGCATAGTGTCCCCCAACTGGTTTTGGTTTTAGCCACCCGTGTATGTTAGCAGCGGTCAGTTTTGTTTTGGCATGGGTACACGTTGTCCAGCAGTGTCCGTCCGTACTCAGGCTGATTTCGTCTATGGTTCAACGAGCAGAGGAATCTAGAGAGTCGAGTGGAACAGAACTGGTCAGGATCATTTGGTTTCAAAGCTCGCACAACAAGCGCGTGGCGTGGTGGCCCTGATGGTCCCAATAGACGTGGCCGGTGCCCGCCGTCGTAGGCGCGACCAAGCCGTCTCAAACGGCGCTTCGATGGGAATGTATCGTGTACCGACAAAAAGAGAAGGGATCCATCAATCTTCCACCTGCTGCTGACAAGAAACTTTCCTCTCTGGAACCAAAAATCCGTCGAAGTTGGGGTCTTTGTTACCTACCCATCAAAATGGCTACACAACTATGCGATTTATCTCCAATTTGGTTGAAATTGGGAAGTTATGTGCGGAAAGTGGGGAGGCAGGTCTTATTCCGATGCGTATACCGAGTGTGACAGGCTCCTGATGCGAGCCGTTCGACCCACCTGTCCCAGAGCCGTAGGCGGTGCCGCGGCAGGACGGCGTCTGGCTCAGCTGACAGCACCGGGCCGGCGGGGAGGGGAGGATAGGGGTGGCGCCGCTGGCCGCGGGAGGTCGGCCGCTGCGGGGGCGTGCTGGTGCCAGGCCCGACCGGGCCCAGCTGCCGCCCGCCCGCCAGTCGCCGCCTCAGCTGCGGCACGGCACGTGCCGTACTACCGGGATCGGCCGAGCATCTGCATCCCGCATACTGATCACAGCGCGCCGCCTGTTAAAGTGGCGCGGCGCCGCTGCCGGCGCAGACAGCCGCCGCCGCCGGCCCGTGCACGTCGCCAGTGGGTTCTGTGATTCGGTCGCAGCGTGATGTCTCTGAATAGGCCGGCGGGCGCCGCCTGCTGGACTCTGGCCTCGACCCTCGCTCCTCATCATAATCCAAATGGTATGTGACACAAAGATGGGGTTTTCGTGTTGTTCCATGTAATTGTGCTGGTTTTTGGGATACGCCTCCCCTTTTCATCAGTAATTCGCATTATGTCATGATGGTGTCAGTCGTTTGGAAGAAGCTGATGCTCTCACTGGTATTTCTTGTTCGTTCAATTATCTTAGACGCATAACAAGTTGAGACCCGGCTTCTCCGTGCTGATGTGGCGGCCGGTACGTGCCGCTCCCGTTGCGACGGGGGACGTTTTTGTGCTGGACGGGTGGTTCCGGCGCTGGCGCGCGAGCCGGATGCTCTGGAATGCAGCCGGGTCGTGCCACTGAACCACTGGGCGGCTGGACGGCGCGCGCCGCTCCCATTCCGGCCCGGTGTGACTTCCTGCCGCCGCCGCGCACCAAACGTCCGTCCAGGCCGAGCACGGTCCTGACACCATACCAATCTGTCGCATGTCCTGTCTGAATTTAAGGTGGTCTGCGCCCTGGACTGGTGATCAGGGCTCGTGTTATAGGTCTCGAGAATTCTGCCAAAGTTTTTTTGTGGTGCTTTCCGTGGCCTTGTGTTATGTGAATGGCTTGTTAGATGAGCCTGCAGCGTTCCCGGTGAAATTCTCTATTTGGCTAGCTCCCACTGGGTGGGAGCTAGGATCGAGCCGCGACGATACATTGACACGTTCTGGCTGCACGGAACCTTCAGATATACAGGATTTTATGACGTTAAGGCATTTTGAATCCAACTCCATGAATTCCAGATCGCTTCGGCACTCGTATACAAAGTTGTTGTAGATGCTAATCCGCTTTTTTCGTGTCCGCTTTCCGCTTTCAAGATTTCGCGAAAGTTTGGATCCTAAAGAATACTTCTCAATTTGATGGAAACTGTATTCTGAGTGGGATGCCGCTGATTAGCTGGGTCTATGCCCCAGGATCATTGAAACTTCTCTGGACCCGAAAAGAGCTGGTGGCAGCAGCTGTTGTCCCACGCAGATACTGGTCAGCAGAGCTCTGAACGTATCTGTCAGCAAACTCCTGAAGGTACTGGTCAGCAGACCTCTGAACGTACTGTTCAACAAACCCCTGAACGTAGTGGTCAGAAAATCTCCGAAGGTACTGGTCAGCAAATCTCCGAAGGTACTGGTCAGCAAATCTCTGAAGGTACTGGTCAGCAAATATCTGAAGGTACTGGTCAGCAAATCTCTGAAGGTACTGGTCAGCAAATCTCTGAAGGTACTGGTCAGCAAATATCTGAAGGTACTGGTCAGCAAATCTCTGAAGGTACTGGTCAGCAAATCTCTGAAGGTACTAGCCAGCAAATATCTGAAGGTACTGGTCAGCAAATCTCTGAAGGTACTGGTCAGCAAATCTCTGAAGGTACTGGTCAGCAAATATCTGAAGGTACTGGTCAGCAAATCTCTGAAGGTACTAGCCAGCAAATATCTGAAGGTACTGGTCAGCAAATCTCTGAAGGTACTGGTCAGCAAATCTCTGAAGGTACTGGTCAGCAAATCTCTGAAGGTACTAGCCAGCAAATATCTGAAGGTACTGGTCAGCAAATCTCTGAAGGTACTGGTCAGCAAATCTCTGAAGGTACTGGTCAGCAAATCTCTGAAGGTACTGGTCAGCAAATCTCTGAAGGTACTGGTCAGCAAATCTCTGAAGGTACTGGTCAGAAAATCTCTGAAGGTACTGGTCAGCAAATCTCTGAAGGTACTGGTCAGCAAATCTCTGAAGGTACTGGTCAGCAAATCTCTGAAGGTACTGGTCAGCAAATCTCTGAAGGTACTGGTCAGCAGACCTGTGACAGTTTCTATAAAATAATTGTACGATTAGTACAAGTATACAAGTAATTGTACGATAATTGTGAGGAGTTTGAAGACCCACACGGATGACCGGTTGGCCACTGGCGGCGGAACTGGGGGGGCACCGGGGAATGGTGCCCCCCTTAAATAATACATTTTAACACTAACCGTATTACGTTGACTGGAAAGAAATGGGTTGAAAAGCCCATGGTGCTCCCTTAAATTCGGACGTTCCTCTGTCACTGCGGTTGGCTTGGGGGACGGGGGGGCCATTGCCTGCATTCAGACTGAGATCGCCTGAATTAGTGTGGGTTCAATTCCCACGACAGGAAACAGTCTTCCGTGTTTCATCTTGCCAGGTGGAAAGCTGCATACCACCCGTGCTAAATGCTCCTTGTAATTAGGCAAATGTGGCCGTTGGCAGTGCCCCTAAGAAGACATTACAAATTTAATCTTTAATCTTTCAATAGAAACTTTAGTTGACACGCGTCAATTTTCTGTCACAATGTCAGGTTTTCAGTCGGTCGTACTGTGTGCCTGGTATTTGCCCATACAGTAGCGCCATCCCCGTCACCGCTGCCGTGCCTCGCGTCACGTTCGCGGAACCAGGCGCAGTTATGTATCTTCCTGTAATCGACTGATATGCCATGTTTATCATCAACACAACGCAGTTGTGTACTTGCTCCAAATCTGAACTGGAGCAGTACAATACCACCCCCCCGTTACGTGGTCGTCTCGAGGAGATCTAGGGACAAATCGAGAGGCGCGATCGTATGCTGTATATTTTCATGGAATACCCATAGACTTCTTAAGTGTCTGGGCACAAAATGAGAGTGTAGGACGGCGTCTCAGTGCTGGCGCGTGGCTGCCACTGCACAAACATACACACCGGCCTGTGGTTCCGTGAAGCGGCGCCACTGAGGAACTGAGCTGAACCAACACAGACGCTGGCGCCGTCTGACTCACGCCGTCACTTCACCGCCGGACGCCACTCACCGGCTACTGGAAAACGACCCGGAGAGGTGCGTGCGCAGAGCCATGCTCCCTGGAAATGGCGACGTACGGCGCCTCGCCACTTGGTAGGTTGGGTCAGCCACACGAGCACTCTGAGATCGCCTAGTGTCACTTCAGGCTATTTGGGCGTCATGGCGGCTGACTGAGCTAGGCCCAAATCATCACACCCTTTTCGGTGCAGGGCTGAGACATGACAAAAGTGCGGAAATTCCCGCGGGCCTTGCGTGGGGTGATGATCGTCAATTGCTGCAGACAATTAGGCAGTTGAGATTTGGATTGAGAACTACATATTGATCAGTTTATACATCGCATTGCCGTTGTCTGTCGTTGGACGGTAAAAGGCTTGATAGTATATGAACAGCTGATGGGAAAGACGAGCGGCTGGTGGCGGCGGATGAAAACGTGTTGGTAGTGGATTTGAGCCAGGTGGTAGCAGGTTGCGCTCATTACGACGTCTGCTCTTAATTAACATGATCCAGAGCCTGGATTTCATGACTTATGACTCTGGGATAGCTTGGTGGATGATGTGAGCACATAAGATAACTTTTATCAATTGCATGTCCTACTGGGCCATTATTTTCGCCAAGAAGTCTGGAAAAGCGGACTTATCGGGCTAATGTAATGACATATGAGTGAACGGGTGTAGCTGGGTATTGGCTGTTGGGGCTGTAGTTGTGCATAGTCAGCGCTTGCAGGTTTATGAGTGAGGTGTAAAGAACTGCACCGTTCTTATCATACCACTTCAATCATAAATGTCGCCACCGGCAAAAAGTGGGGGGGGGACAGCCAAACTTCAACCTGATGCTGACAAAAAACTTTCAACATCAGTACCAAAAACTGTTCGAATTTGGGCTCCTCGTTGCCTTCCAGCGGCTGGATATAAGAATGTCCGGCTTTCTCTTATTTTGACTGAGATCAGGAAATTTTTGGCCAAAAAGTGGGGGCCTGGCCCCCTGCCCCCCCTCTTTCGACGCGTATGACTTCAATCGTCCTTTGAGCCAGTTATTAAAGGGAATGTGGCACTTTGGTCGAATCGCGGAATTTGGTGTAATTAGGGGGGATTTTTTAGGCGAAAATCATAAAAACAGCCATGATTTCTCTGAAAAATGTACAATGGGCTTAATATTTGGATTTTTTAAATGCTCCTCTAGGGTGAAAAATAAACCTCTGCCAGTGGATGGTCAATCTAGCAACTACTACCATATTCAATAGGCTTCAAGGGCTTCAATTGACAGATTACTCAACGTGACGTCAGCGCTGTCGTCACACCAACAGCTGACAACTGTGGCCGCCTGGCTGTTGTAGGTTTGGGTTACATTTCAGGTAGGTTCTTAGCTTTTCTCGAAATAAATTTTTGAACTTCAAGACAAGTGATATATTGGGTACCGGGTTTTCCGGCATGCTTTACAACTTGGCTATCTCAGTAAAAATCACGTTATAAAGTTGCCACATTTCCTTTAAGGGGGACTGAAGCT
This sequence comes from Lepas anatifera, assembly GCA_034440635.1. Lineage (NCBI taxonomy): Eukaryota > Metazoa > Arthropoda > Thecostraca > Lepadidae > Lepas > Lepas anatifera. Next base: position 429,543 of record JAOTON010001036.1, read on the forward strand.
TTGCCAAATCAGAGCGTCAATTGGCGCAGATGTGAACCGCTCACAAATTCAACCCAGAGCTTCGAAATATGTTCAAACCGGAGGCAGTGTGCATGAGACCACCGTGCGATAGGCCACCACCATGTGGGATTGCGTTAACACGCGCAATGGGGGTCCCAAAGTGCCCTCTCACCAATTTTTTCCGACGTGGCCGGAGAATCATTCGCTGTCAGAAAACGCTACTTTGCCACATTTGGGAGAATTCGTGAACGCGTTGATTGGTGAAGGAATTTAAAAATCGGTCAATAATTTGACGTCATGCTTTCAAAGTCGAAACATTTATTTTGAGACCGTCACAATCACGCCTTCGCACCAGTTCGCCGTCGCACTGCAGACCGAGTGTTGACGTCATAGTGGTATATATAGTCATGTTATATGTCAAGGTGAACCCACATAAAGGTCAAGGTCAATGGTCACAGGTGACCCCAATATTCCGGTCTGATGACATTCAGTATGACGTAAAAAGACCTTTGACCTTGACCGTGACTGGCCGTTACTACGGAGTGACTCCCCAGTTACGGCCGTAGTTCCGTCTTTTTCAAGGTCAAAACCTCATTTCCCGCCCAAAGGCTGCTATAGTGTCAGCTATATTCCACATTATTGGGAATATGTCAAATTGTTACGTCACAGGTCATTGATCTTAATCTCAGAATTTTAGAGAACATTGTGTTGGGCCTTCCATCTATGATCTTATTCCGCTTTCGCAGTATTCCCCGCTTTTCCGCATAACCACGTCATTTTCCAATATGTCTACTGCACGGCCCAAATTTGACGTTTACGACCTCGTTTGACCGTGAAGATATTGACCCGGGTACATGAAACTTTACCATACGGTAGATCACCGTCGCTCCCACACACCCCCCAATGGACTTTTTCTAACCCTCTTTGTTTTCGAGGTCTCAGGGTGGGGGGGCACCCCCACTGCGCTTTGACGCTAGATCCCTCTCCACTGCGTATGTTAAAACAGAAATTACATCGTATGAATGTGTCATCCAACTAGATCCCTACCCGTCAAGCAGTTTGACTTCGGGTTATCACGGTCACAACTGTTTTCACCAGCCTGGACGACTGAGTAGGTCTTGTCTCTGTCTGTTGAGCCGGCATCAGCTGACGCGGCGTGCCTGGCGTGTCCGCCAGACCGGGAGCGCTACGACCCGCGCCGGTTCCAGGGCCAGGGCGTGCTCTTCAAGGGTAAGCTGATCGGCGTGCTAGCGGTGACGGAGGCGCGCGGAGACCGGATGTGCCAGGACGCGCTGGCCGAGCTCAAGATGGCCATCCGCGCCGCCGGCGAGCACAAGCAGAAGGTGGTCATCAGCGTCAACATCGACGGACTCCGGCTGCGCGACGAACGCTCTGGGGTCAGTGCTGCTGGAGGAGGCGTGGCGGGAGATGTTGGTGCCGGGCTGCTCTGGGGGGGAGAGAGAACGGGTTCATTGGCCTCGTGGGCAGGGACTGGGACCTGTAAAGGTATTAGTACACATTTGTGGTTTACTCGATAGATTGATATTAGCTTTTGTGAATGTGGGGTGGATTGTGTGGTTCAGACCCACAAAGGATCAATTCATCGAGTTGGGATGGTCGAAGCAATGCATTACATGTCACCTCCTAAGACTGGTAACTTTATTCGGCGTGGATATTGCCACGACGTACCAAACAGCGCCCAGTTACAAAATTATGGGGATAGTACTGCTTATCTACATTCTTGGACTTTTACGTGAAATTTGATGAACAGCTATGTGAGCCTCTGCATGAACATGCAGATGAAGTACCGAACTTCTTCGTTGTTGGCGTTATCTTGCAATTTCTTGTATTATCTCAAAGCCATAAGGGAAATATCACCCTTGGGATAGCAACTCCAGCTGTTCGACCCCGGTAAAATTTTCAAAATTATTGTTAAAGTTATTTTCCTGCCCACGACTATATTCTGCAAAAGAAAAACATTCTGGAGGCCCAGAAATTAGGTTGGTCCCCTGTAGGGGACCAACCTAATCAGAAAACAGGCTATCAGCAAAACTTCGGTATCTTCCGATTGGAAGCGAATAATGAATAGGGATTGTGGGGATTCAGGCCTTCGAGAAAAATGGAAGGAGTGAGCGTGTGCCGCGTCATTCTCGCGTGACTCAGTTCTCGATGTAGCGTGCGTCACCCCCCCCCACTCCCGGCCTTCGGTGGCGTGTGTGAATTAGCGGCGGAGTGTCGCGGTCCGTCAGAGCGACGACTGCTGCAGCCACCGTTGCATTGGTCTTACGCTGCTGCTGCCCCCCCACACACACACACACGCCTCAGACCTCGCCTCTCACCGGTCCAGTCACCTGCCGGGGTCCGCCGAGTCCCGACGGCGTTACCGAATCGCCACTGCTTTGTGGGGTGCGATGCTACTCAATATGCTTCTTTTGTGTTGATATTTGTGGCTGATGAGCGATTTCTCTTTTTCTGATATAGCTTTAACTCATCCGTGTCCCCCGCCCCCTGTTGGCCAACCAGTGGGGGATGTCCCCCAATTTTGGGTCCATCGTCATTAACGCTGTCAGGTACCGAATATGCTCAAAATTCGTCCCCCCGTCAGCACCAGTCTATGTCCGTCCCCCTGTAAAAATTCCGTGGCGGCGCCCCTATTGCCTAAAATAATATAAATAGTTGAGACGCTAATGAAAGTAAGTTATGAAATCTTGCAGTACCTTGAAGCAAGGTTTGAGAAAAATCATCCTTTGTGGAAAAAACATCATCCTTTCATCCGGGTGAAAAAAATACCGCCGCGCAGTTTTTCTAATTCGATCATTCAGATCCTTAGAATAATAGCAGGATAACTTGACTCCCGACCGGGTCCCCGGGCGGGGGCAAAATAGGGAGAATGTAAACGTATGGTATTGTTTCGGATGGAGAAAAAAGTATGTCGAGGTTCGGAATAAAAGAGATTGTGAGACATACCAAGCTCGACAAGAAAATTAAAAGGGAAATCCGGCATGTTTGGTGAATTGGGCTACAGTATGCGGTCCGGGATCCTGGAAATCCTGTGTAAACTCCAGATACATGTCTGGCACTCTGCACCAGTTTAACGCGTTCATCAGTGCATGACCAATGCCCAGTAATTTAACTACACGATGGCTTGAATCATCGGCTGGGTTCTCAGAAGTCGTGGGTGGCGTTGGGGCTCGGTGACATCCTCTGACGCAGCGCCATTAGGTGATTTAACGGAATATTCGACGGGTAAAGCACCACTATTAGAAAAACTGGTCTCCAAGACCGGAGCCAAACTGGTGAGATAAGGGCTGGGCATAAAGTGGGAGTGCCCGGAAGTAAGACTTTTTATAAGGAAGCGGCTGCAGAATCGACGAGAGAGAATGAATAGCAGACTATATTTCAAAATAAACGAGATGACAATGAGGAGAGAATATTGCCGTTGTCGGTTAAGCTTTACGGCCGAGCTTCATGAAAAAGCTTCTCGAATCCCACAATATGACATCTTCTCTTGATGTAGTTTTCTCAAGCCAAAAATAGAAACATTCTCTTTCCTGACGCATATCATCCTATCAGGAGATTTAGTCATCGTGCGGACCACAGTGACCGTGTTTTCCTCAACAATGCTATATCCTGTCAATGCTAAAGTTGAAGTGACGTGTGAATATTTACGTATTTTTTGGGATTGGTCGGGGCTAGCGGTGAAAAATTTTCTGATAGTCGTAGAAAGACAAGGCGCGTGATGGTGGCTTTGTTTCGTCCGTCTCAGGTCATATTGCCAGTTTTACACCTCCCCCTCTGTGTCCTGCTCACATATCCAATGTTTCTCTTGTTCGTTGATGCATATCTCATTGATAGATATGACATACACCATAGGCGCGGCCGCGGATTTTCGAGCGGGCGGGCAGGGGGAGTGGGCTTAGCGACGGAAATTTACGGCCATCCAATGTTCGGTCGGCTAAATAGGGAAGTATAACACTTTTGTCGTATCAATCACCGGTGTAGTGTCATGAAAATAGCAAAATGCAATTATTTCCGTCGTACAATTACACATTTGTAATGCTAATGCCGGCGAAAAGAGATGGGGCTGGCCGGCTGGCCCCCAGGTCCCGCGGCGGGGTCGCCCCTGACACACACACACCCAGTGGCGGATCCAGGAGGAGGGACAAAAAGGCATTAATCCCCCAGAGGGAAAGACTTGGGGCAAAACTGTTATCTTGTGACCTTATTATTCACCCCGCGACGTTTTATTATTATTTATTCCGGCCTTACCCCCAAAACCAAAACATCCGTCTAGTTAAATTGTGGTATACTCTCACTGCGTGACTTTTTTTTGCTTATCGACGTTGGCTTTCCTCCAAACCTACCGGCGAGATCCGCCACTGCGCACGCCCACACTGGGTGAAACCTTCTGGCATCCGAGTACAACGTCGTCTGATCCGGCAGGATTGTCTCTACCACCACCCGGTGCACAAGATATCGTTCATCGCGCAGGACATGACGGACAAGCGGGCGTTCGGCTATGTGTTCGGCTCGCCCGACACCGGCCACCAGTTCTTCGGCGTCAAAACCGAGAAGGACGCAGGCCAGGTGGGGAGACCAGTGGGCCTGCTTAGTCCTGAACCGCGTCTGGGATGTGGGCGGGATAACGCGGCTGTCTCTCTTATTTGCTGCGTGGCCATGTTTCTTGGTTTTATGCTGATCCCGATGATTGGTCAGTCATTCGGCTAAGTTAGCTATTGCAGAGTGTTGTAGTGTTGTATCTTGAAGAAAACCAGAACCTCAAGTAAAATCCACTTACTTTCTGGCTGGTGCGAGAACTGGTTAGTTGGCAACCTGTCGTCTTTTCGTCATTGTTTAAGTAATGTGATGATACTTGACTCGATTATTGTCCTTGCTGCAAAAGTTTATGAAGGTTGACGAAGCTCTCCGCTAAATAGCTTTAGTCGGGAGACTTCGAGCACCAGGAACTCGATTATTGGTGGCGCGATAGGACTTGAATCTCCTTAGCTCGCTCTAACTTATCATCACGCTTCTTGATGCGGCAGAGCTGTTCTTGATGAGCGGAACCAGTGCATTTCTGTTGGCTGGTTTTTAGGTGGTGATGGCCATGCGGGATCTGTTCCAAGTGGTGTTCGAACTGAAGAAACAGGAGATGGAGAAAAAGAAACAGCGCATCGCCGACGAGCAGCTGAAGGCCAAGACTGGCTCCTCCACCATGTCCAGAGTGGGTGTCCAAACTCCGAGCGGAGTGTCCTGCCGTAAATTATGAAAAATATATTTGGATTTGTGACTTTGAAACCCCATCTTCTAAAGGATCACACAGTAGATCAAGGGGATGGGTGGTGTAGTGAATAGCGCGTCTGTCTACTAAGCCACCGGTTCTGGGTTCAAGTCCCGGCGGAGCGTCTGAATAAATCGATCTGTTCCCCCAAATCCCTCCCAACCGGCTGAGAGTTGGTGACGACGTATAACCTTGGAAGTTGGTGCGTTGTTCAACCCGAACAATTATTAAATAATAACTCCAGTAATATTTGAAGCCATTTGTTTATGTATGAATTCGTGGATCAAGCATAAACAAGGTGGAAGTCATGGCGCCCCCCCGCCCCACACAATGTTTCGACGTCGCTCTCCGCGGGAAAATGCAGTGTATCGGTATTGTCTAACTTAAAATAAAACATCGTTTTTTTCGTCCTAAGTTGATACTCTTAGTCCTCAGTCCATTGAATTCTGGTCCACAGGGTACCGGTGCCATTTAGCCATGAAAAACTGCAGATATGCCGCTGGCATGGTGTTATATCCTTCATTGAAGATCGTTATGACCCTAACTAGATATATACCAATCAAAGGACATTGATGTGTGAGAAAGGAAACGCGGGGGCCCGTTCAGGTGTTTAAACACACCCCTGTGAGCTCTGACAGGTCTGGTTTTCTGTGTGAAAATGCTGCTAGTGTGTAGGCACAGTCAGTGCGGACGGGCGTGGTGAGTAACCGTTGTCTGTGCCGTGTCCTGCAGCAGAGCTCGGGCGGTAAGTCGGGCGTGTCGGCCGCGCCCAGCTGGGCGCTGGGTAAGGCGACACTGCCGGACTCCGCCTCCGGACTCTCCGTCTTCTCCGGCCACAGCGTCGACCTGCTGGACCTGCAGCAGGAGATCGAGAACATCGAGCAGGGCATCAGTCAGGTCAGTTCGGCTCCACCCCCGTAAAGCCACAGCCTCATCGGTGCGACGTCATCAGCGTCCACTTCCACAGGCTTCTGCACGGACAGCACGGACTGTCACGATGTCAGAGAAACAAAACATGATTTTAGCCCGTAGTCACTTGGCTGGTAACTGCGGTTCTGGGCTGGTAACTTAGCTGGTAACTATGTTGAGCGCGGTGTGGTTCAGTCAGTGTCTGCTGTTTGGATGCTGCGTGTGGTGTGGTTCAGTCAGTGTGGGCTGTTTGGATGCTGCGTGTTGTGCGGTTCAGTCAGTGTCGGCTGTTTGGATGCTGCGTGTTGTGCGGTTCAGTCAGTGTCGGCTGTTTGGATGCTGCGTGTTGTGCGGTTCAGTCAGTGTGGGCTGTTCAGAAGGGAGGAGGTTGTCCTGTGTAGATTGCGACTGGGACACACTCATTCAACCCATTCATATCTTTTATCTCGTCGTGACCCGCCGGAGTGTCCACGCTGTGGCGACAGGCTCACAGTCAAACATATCCTTTTAGATTGCCGTGACTTTGAGATAGAGAGAAACCGCTTTCTGCAGGGATCTCCGACAATGAATTCTCTTTTGGGCGAGCATCGTGCTGTGGATATTGCTACCATTATGTTATATCTGAGGAGCGTTTGTTTTAATGTCATATATTCACCCTCGTAGTTTTTCAGGTTTTACATGGTGTATAAGTTCATTTTACCTTTTCGCTGACCTTGGTATGTGATGTTAAAATGTCTGCGACTCTGGTCAGTTTTTACTTTTTATTCTATTCATTTTGTTTTTATTTATATTATTGTTGTATTATTGTTCTGTTTTTTACGTATGACCTTTTGATTCTGTTTTAAAAACTTAACCTGTTTTACACCTTACTTGTTGAAATGTTGTTGACTTGCTGCTTTTACCTTTGACACACTTTTAGCCCTGTGAGACGCTGAACTATACTGTATATATCTTGTCTAGTGTTATGGGCGCCACATGACCCGTGTTGTCGGTGCGCCTTCAGTCAGTGTCGACTTTGATGATGGTGTGAGCAGGGCTGTTTGGATGCTGCGTGTTGTGCGGTTCAGTCAGTGTTGGCTGTTTGGATGCTGCGTGTTGTGCGGTTCAGTCAGTGTCGGCTGTTTGGATGCTGCGTGTTGTGCGGTTCAGTCAGTGTCGGCTGTTTGGATGCTGCGTGTTGTGCGGTTCAGTCAGTGTCGGCTGTTTGGATGCTGCGTGTTGTGCGGTTCAGTCAGTGTCGGCTGTTTGGATGCTGCGTGTTGTGCGGTTCAGTCAGTGTCTGCTGTTTGGATGCTGCGTGTTGTGCGGTTCAGTCAGTGTCGGCTGTTTGGATGCTGCGTGTTGTGCGGTTCAGTCAGTGTCGGCTGTTTGGATGCTGCGTGTTGTGCGGTTCAGTCAGTGTCGGCTGTTTGGATGCTGCGTGTTGTGCGGTTCAGTCAGTGTCGGCTGTTTGGATGCTGCGTGTTGTGCGGTTCAGTCAGTGTCGGCTGTTTGGATGCTGCGTGTTGTGCGGTTCAGTCAGTGTCGGCTGTTTGGATGCTGCGTGTTGTGCGGTTCAGTCAGTGTCGGCTGTTTGGATGCTGCGTGTTGTGTGGTTCAGTCAGTGTCTGCTGTTTGGATGCTGTGTGTTGTGCGGTTCAGTCAGTGTCGGCTGTTTGGATGCTGCGTGTGGTGCGGTTCAGTCAGTGTCGGCTGTTTGGATGCTGCGTGTTGTGCGGTTCAGTCAGTGTGGGCTGTGTTGGATGCTGCGTGTTGTGCGGTTCAGTCAGTGTGGGCTGTGTGGATGCTGCGTGTGGTGCGGTTCAGTCAGTGTCGGCTGTTTGGATGCTGCGTGTTGTGCGGTTCAGTCAGTGTCGGCTGTTTGGATGCTGCGTGTTGTGGTTCAGTCAGTGTCGGCTGTTTGGATGCTGCGTGTTGTGCGGTTCAGTCAGTGTGGGCTGTGTGGATGCTGCGTGTGGTGCGGTTCAGTCAGTGTCGGCTGTTTGGATGCTGTGTGTTGTGCGGTTCAGTCAGTGTCTGCTGTTTGGATGCTGCGTGTTGTGTGGTTCAGTCAGTGTCTGCTGTTTGGATGCTGCGTGTTGTGCGGTTCAGTCAGTGTCGGCTGTTTGGATGCTGCGTGTTGTGCGGTTCAGTCAGTGTGGGCTGTGTGGATGCTGCGTGTTGTGCGGTTCAGTCAGTGTCGGCTGTTTGGATGCTGTGTGTTGTGTGGTTCAGTCAGTGTGGGCTGTGTGGATGCTGCGTGTTGTGCGGTTCAGTCAGTGTGGGCTGTGTGGATGCTGCGTGTGGTGCGGTTCAGTCAGTGTCTGCTGTTTGGATGCTGCGTGTTGTGTGGTTCAGTCAGTGTGGGCTGTGTGGATGCTGCGTGTTGTGCGGTTCAGTCAGTGTCGGCTGTTTGGATGCTGCGTGTTGTGCGGTTCAGTCAGTGTCGGCTGTTTGGATGCTGCGTGTTGTGCGGTTCAGTCAGTGTGGTGTTGGATGCTGCTGGGGGGTTGGATGTGTGTTGTGCGGTTCAGTCAGTGTGGCTGTGTGGATGCTGCGTGTGGTGCGGTTCAGTCAGTGTCGGCTGTTTGGATGCTGTGTGTTGTGCGGTTCAGTCAGTGTGGGCTGTGTGGATGCTGCGTGTGGTGCGGTTCAGTCAGTGTGGGCTGTGTGGATGCTGCGTGTGTTGCGGTTCAGTCAGTGTCTGCTGTTTGGATGCTGCGTGCTGTGTGGTTCAGTCAGTGTGGGCTGTGTGGATGCTGGGTGTTGTGTGGTTGAGTCAGTGTCTGCTGTTTGGATGCTGTGTGAGGTGTGGTTCAGTCAGTGTCGGCTGTTTGGATGCTGCGTGTGGTGCGGTTCAGTCAGTGTGGGCTGTTTGGATGCTGCGTGTGGTGCGGTTCAGTCAGTGTGGGCTGTGTGGATGCTGCGTGTGGTGCGGTTCAGTCAGTGTCGGCTGTGTGGATGCTGCGTGTTGTGCGGTTCAGGCAGTGTCTGCTGTATAGATGCTGCGTGGTATGTGGTTCAGGCAGTGTCTGCTGTATAGATGCTGCGTGGTATGTGGTTCTATGTGGTTCAGGCAGTGTCTGCCGTATAGATGCTGCGTGCTGTGCGGTTCAGTCAGTGTGGGCTGTTTGGATGCTGTGTGTTGTGTGGTTCAGTCAGTGTTTGCTGTTTGGATGCTGGGTGTTGTGTGGTTCAGTCAATGTCTGCTGTTTGGATGCTGCGTGTTTTGCGGTTCAGTCAGTGTCGACTGTTTGGATGCTGCGCGTTGTGCGGTTCAGTCAGTGTCGGCTGTTTGGATGCTGCGTGTTGTGCGGTTCAGTCAGTGTCGACTGTTTGGATGCTGCGTGTTGTGTGGTTCAGTCAGTGTCGGCTGTTTGGATGCTGCGTGTTGTGCGGTTCAGTCAGTGTCGGCTGTTTGGATGCTGCGTGTTGTGCGGTTCAGTCAGTGTGGGCTGTGTGGATGCTGCGTGTTGTGTGGTTCAGTCAGTGTCGGCTGTTTGGATGCTGCGTGTTGTGCGGTTCAGTCAGTGTCGGCTGTTTGGATGCTGCGTGTTGTGCGGTTCAGTCAGTGTCGACTGTTTGGATGCTGCGTGTTGTGTGGTTCAGTCAGTGTCGGCTGTTTGGATGCTGCGTGTTGTGCGGTTCAGTCAGTGTCTGCTGTATAGATGCTGCGTGGTATGTGGTTCAGTCAGTGTCTGATGTATGGATGCTGCGTGGTATGTGGTTCAGGCAGTGTCTACTGTATAGATGCTGCGTGGTATGTGGTTCAGGCAGTGTCTGCTGTATAGATGCTGCGTGGTATGGGGTTCAGACAGTGTCTGCTGTATAGATGCTGCGTGGTATGGGGTTCAGGCAGTGTCTGCTGTATAGATGTTGCGTGGTATGGGGTTCAGGCCACCGGTCCCACTCGGACAGATCCTAGGCAATCACGCATCCATAGACATCGGGAAAGTTTTTATTATACCTGAGAGAAGTACAGTTTCACGTAGTATATACCCCCTTCAGAGTTTCTTAGATATCACACCCTCTGTATAGGCCACTTTAGCTTGTAAGGAAAATCTCAGAATGATGTAATACAACACTGACGGGCACATATAGCCTCTGCAGCTGCAGTGCCCTAAAACTCCAATCATCATCAGTGTCTGCTGTATAGATGCTGCGTGGTATGTGGTTCAGGCAGTGTCTGCTGTATAGATGCTGCGTGGTATGGGGTTCAGGCAGTGTCTGCTGTATAGATGCTGCGTGGTATGTGGTTCAGGCGGTGTCTGCTGTATAGATGCTGTGTGGTATGTGGTTCAGGCAGTGTCTACTGTATAGATGCTGCGTGGTATGGGGTTCAGGCAGTGTCTGCTGTATAGATGCTGCGTGGTATGGGGTTCAGGCAGTGTCTGCTGTATAGATGCTGCGTGGTATGTGGTTCAGGCAGTGTCTACTGTGTAGATGCTGCGTGGTATGTGGTTCAGGCAGTGTCGGCTGTGTGGATGCTGCGTTTTGTGTGGTTCAGTTGGTTTCGGCTGTGCGCAGTATCCTGAAATTGAAAATTTTACGTGGAAAACGTATCTTCAGATTTTTTTGGCCTCACCAGTATGCCATTGTGGCCTTATTGCAAATCAAAACAAGGAATTAACAAGCATTTTTATTTGATAAGCAGGAGTTAGAGTTGACTGTCTACAGAGAAAATGTAGTGCGTACAACTTGTTGAAACTTTGCGTGAAAATATGAATCACAAGTAATTTGGAGCATTTTATAGTATATATTGACTTTAACCTTTTTAGGGATTTTGGCCTCACTCTCCACTTTGCTCGAAAGCAATTGGAGGACCATGTCTGTTTGGATGCTGTGTGTTGTGTGGTTGATGTCAGTGTCGGGTGTGCGGATGCTGCGTGTAGTACGGTTCAGTCGGTGTTGGTTATGCGGATGCTGCGTGCTGCGTCGCTGACGCCGTATTGGGTGCGCGGCAGATGGACCGGATGTCGCCGACTGACGGTTCCGGCTCTGGCTCCGGTCGCGACTCGGTGCCCGCGGGCGGCTCCCCGGCCACCAGCCGCGCTGTGCCGACCTCCGCCTCCGCCGCCGCTGCCATGGCGGTGGTGGCTGCCGCCGAAGACCCCTTCGGAGACTCATTCGTGGCGTCTCCGCGGCTGACACGGCGCGGCCGCACCACCAGCTCCGGCGGCAGCGGCTCCAGCGGCGCACCCATCGCCATCGCGCCACCGCCGCCGGCACTGGCCAAGAGCCGCCACAGCAGCTCCGGCTCCGGCCGCGGCGGCACACCGCAGCCAGCCGCCCAGCCGCCGCCGCCACCCGTGAGTACCGCCGGGGAGGGGAGGTACCGGCCATGCAGCCCCCGGCGCCGACCGTGAGTACCGCCGGGGAGCGGGAGGTACCGGTTGGACAGCCCCCGCCGCCACCCGTGAGTACCGCCGGGGAGCGGAGGTACCGGCTGGACAGCCCCGGCGCCGACTGTGAGTACCGCCGGGGAGCGAGAGGTACCGGCTGGACAGCCCCGGCGCCGACTGTGAGTACCGCCGGGGAGCGAGAGGATGTAGCCCCCGGCGCCGACTGTGAGTACCGCCGGAGAGCGGCTGGATGGCGATGTACCTGGAGCTGGGAAAACGCTGGTCTGCTGGTGAACATTTCGAACCACAAACTTTTGCATCTGGCTGTCTCTACCATGGTGTTACTGGCGGGTGCGCTGAATAATGTATTTCCCTCACTCTCTTTCATACTTGTTAACTTTAACACGCGCATTGACGGGGGCGGGTACCCTCCCCCTTCGGGTTTTTCGGAGATAGCAGAAAAACGGCGGCGCGTAGCGCCGCCGTACTTGGCATACCTTTCCCTCATCATTTTTACAACTTCTTTGAAAATTTTAAAGTTAGGTGATGTCAGGTCAGGTCACCAGTACAGGTCAAGTGACCCGACCTCAAAAAAGTTTAAGATAGCATAAGTCGGAGCAGGGTGGAATTATCCGATTGAAACTCATATCACATAATGGCCCCACCGAGTTCTCTAAAATATGTTCCGGTATTTTTAAAATCGATGAATACGGTCAGGTACGAGGCATGACCTCTCCGTTGGAAATACATGCGAAAATGTTTTTTACGGAATAACTCAGTAACGGATGGTGATAGAGCATTTATTTTAGCTGCATTAGACTAGCCTGGGCTTTGCGGTTCTAATGATATGCGTTTTATATATTTTGACCCTGACCTGACCTCAGGTCAGGTCAAATCCTTGATTTGACCTAGCAAGGTCAAATTATATATCATTCGATTCAGCTTGCTGAGAGGATTCATACAGTTCAATTCGTTTTGCTCTATCTTTACTTGTTCAGATGTAATGGCCGAAGAACTGAATTTACTTGTTATCCCTATGACGGCATATTTTGACCTCTCGTGACCTTAAATGTGACCTGACAAAAAAATGGTTCAAATGTTTTTGATGGAGAAGTGGATGGGCGACCCAACGCCGTTTACCGTTTTTCGCTACCTACCGTGGTTCTCGAGATCTTAGGGGTGGCGGGTACCTGCCCCCCCCGTCAATGCGGAGGTGGCTCAGACCCCCGTCAATGCGCGTGTTAAAGGTGGTCATATTTCTTGACTGCCAGCCTCAAAAACGATGCCTTCCGCTTGCCAGAGAATCTGCGAAACAAGAAACATTGTTTATTTAAATGGCATCGGCGCCTGCGGCTCAGGCTGGTTAAGGCAGGTGTGCTGGACCAGACCCCGTTCAAGTTGTTTGGCAGCATTACGTCATCAGGGCTGGAGAGGCACAACAGTTACTATGCAGGGCATTGGAGAAATTACACTTTTTCGAAGCTTTAAATAACCTATTTTAGACCTTTATCAACAGAACCTATATGTTTGAACAGAAAGCTGAAATATTTTTATTTGTGAATCCATCAGACGTTTTGCGAAAACTCCAGCAGATTATTATTTTTACTCATTTTCTAGAACGTGTCAAAATAATGGCAGCTTCAGCACTAACAGCTGTTTGGAGTAAGACTAATCTCGATTTTGATTGGCTGTTGAATGCTGACCTTTGATTGGCTGTTGATGGAACGTGCAGCAGAAGACAATAAACACTGGTGATCTCTTGAACGAAGGTAAACTTATTTCTCTCGGCTATTAATAAAAGCGGATGGATTATAACGAGTTTGCAGGTAATATTTAGACGTTAATGTTATGGTAATTCTCTTAATCCATACAGATGGGCATGATTATAAATTTCAGCGGGTTTTCGTAACATTAGGCTTCAGTTATTCGACTCCAATGGGTCACGTGTGCTACATGGCTTCATCCTTCTCGACGCTTCTGCATTTCTTTACCAAGCAGTCATATGATTAGCGTGTGGGTGCTGATAATTTGAATTTACGTGATGAAGGGTATCCAAATTAGCGATTGGGAAGCTAGAAATTGCCGATAGGTATTTGCATGTTGTTGCTGATTTATCTGTGTCTGTAGGTATATTTGTCAAAATCACTGTTCACACCTGCATAAATTCAAGTAGGCCTGAGTTGATCAAATAAATGCATGCCCTTTCAACAAATTCTTTGAAGTGTTATGATTTTTTCATTAGATTTACGTAAAATACGCTGCTCGCCGTTGAGATCAAGGTTACTGTCAAATGGGTGAAACAAGTTGATTTCGATTTATACTAGGTTGCTGCCAAATACGCCCAAACTTGGTATTTTCCAGCTGGTCCTTCCAAAAACTTAGTAGAATCTCGTAGAACTTAGTAGGAAAAGGCGGTGACGTTATCAGGGGAGGACTATATTTAGTAGGAAACTTCGTTGTACCCGTAGTTAAAGTACCCTGTGCTGGACTGGATCGTGAACGTGCCGCAGATGGTGGCGCTGATGCGTGTGCTGCACGCGCTTCGGCAGTGTCACCACTAATGCCACCCCCGGTCCCGTCTGGGACGCTCCAAAGGGAGGCCTTGGTCGGATCAGATGCGCTCGGCTATGCATTGTTTATACTTCTTATCTTATAACGAGCTAATCCAAATGATTTACGGTACGCTAGTACACACGGTGCAATTATGTTTCAACAGCCATTACAACATGAATCACAGGAGGGTTGGTTTTTATCCCAGGCATAAGGACTTGATTTACTTTTTGTGGCATGTGCTTAAGGCTAGAGCAATGCGCCGATTGGAGTCATGTATCCAAGTACAGAATCGTTTGTGTTTCGGGTTCAGGGGCGCGCCAACCAGTGCGGTCATATGGCCCCCATACTGAATCGTTAGCACCGTTATTAGATACGTTCTCATTATAGATATGCTCTCATAATTGATATGTTCTCATAATCGAATTATGCTTCAGTCGCGTTATGAAGAACCTCCGGTGATATGGCACCACGAGGCTGATATAAATACCATATAAGGTCAAATGTGTACAAAAACATTTGTATCCCCAACGTCATACCTGAAGGCTAACTGGCCCTTTCCGGTGATGCATTCGTGTGCAGTTTGTGGGACCATTTCATGCGCAGTTCCAGTACAGATTGCCACAATTGCAGGCACCGATCCGCCGCTAAGAGTGCTGCCAAAAATAGATGGCGCTGCAGCTCAGTTATCTGCAGAGGTGTTTCTTCGAGTGCGCCTCAGGGGCCAGCTGCACAGTACCACCCGCTTCGCCACAGTGGACCGTTTTGCATCGCCGCGAAAAATATGTCCAACAGTAAAAAAAAACTGAGCACAGAAACTAAAAAGTTACGCACCAAGTCCTGGTTTTGCTGGAAGATAATGCGTCCGCGTATACAACAATCTTTAGGCACAAAAACTGCAATAGCTACCATAAGGATCGGCACATATCAGTCCCCAGATCTTTCCACGAGTGGGGGAATCCGAACAGTGGGTGACTATCCTGAAATTCTTAACGATGAGATGAGTTTCCCTAATCCATGTTTGAGACATAGAACTATCATTGCATTGCATTTTTTGTTTGGATGAGTGGGATTAGATGTTTAGAATATATATATTTAGTGACCCGACATTAGTGGTCCGAATACGTTTTTTTTAAATTTCCACATTTTCTTGTTTGCTTATTTCCGTATAATCTCATCTTTCTGAAATCTTTTGTAATTTATTGAAAGTCACATCATTAGTTCTTGATTATTGATTGCATGTAACTTCGAAAATTGTTTTTGCCATGTGAATGCAAGGCATGGACGAGAAAAGGCACAGCATTAAGGAGATTTACGTAGATTTCAAGCAGGTAGCTATTAAAATTGAGTATCAGAAGCTTATTAATTCTGTCAAACTTTTGGCAAGTTCGGCTTTCAGGATCGAAGACACGCAATGTCGTATTGGTTACTGCGTGTCCGTTATACCAAATCTTTCATTTTTCACAGGCCAGTCACTGTTTGATATTTTCCTAATATTATACAAATTTTTAAAGTCTCTAAAAATACCAGGTGCTCATTCGGGAGTCCTCTTACGTCATCACTCTGCCCCGTACCATTTCTTGTGGCATCTTGTGTTTTCGAGTCGGCTATCCAACTGATGTCCGCAGTATACTTTGGGTGTCATGTTGCGCCGGTGGCTATTCACCTGCGCCCAAATTTGGGGCCTTTTTACCCCCCTTTTTCGTTGGTGACTGGAAGATGGCGCAACACAGCGCCGCCTGATTTTTCATACGTGTTCCTTGCATGTTTTTATCTTTTCTGTGAATTCAAGCTATTCATATCATGTCCGGTGGCGTCACGTAAAAATGCTCTCAGGGTTCCAAGCAGCTCTCTCCTTATTAATAGCGCATAATAAGGCCACTGTGTACCACAATATGACATTATTTCTGTATGTATCACGTAGGGTCAGCTCCCGCTGAGGTCACTTAGCGCGCCACTTAGCTTTTACGGTAAGCGCGTTGCCCAATGAACCTGGGAGCATTTTGCTGCTCGACGAAAACTTTGTTCAGCGCCGCATTTTGTCATTCTCACTGCCGGTAGTGAGCCCGTTTCCTTTGTATCTTGGGCTCCTCGGCGACTCATCGTTCTGTGCGTTTGTCATCAATCTCATCCGTGTGTATGTTTTCAAATGTTTCTCTGAAAATGAAATGTTGTCTGTTCATTTTTTCCATGCGACTTCGAAGTTGGCTGCTGAACTGTATTTAAAACCATAGCGAGTTGTGTGGGCTCGGTAGTTCGGCTGTTGCTGTCCTGCACAGATCGCCGCTGTACTTCTCTTTGAGCCGTTCCAACGTCAGCAACAACTGTTTCCGCTGATTTTATCGATTGTCGACAGCGAATTGACAGTGTCTGCCCTCGGCAGGGTGCCCCGGCCGCCGACTCAGATCCACGGCCTACAGTCGCTGTAGACCCGTTCGACCTGTTCACCGACCTCGACCCGCTCGGCTCGGGCAAGGCCAAGCCGTACGTCGACAAGAAGGACTTCTTTTCCGACCTGAAGAAGCCGGCCAAGCGCCGCCTGGACGAGCTGTCGGGCCGAGTGGAGGGGGCGGCGGTGGGCCAGTCAGGCCCGCAGCCTCCGCGTCCCCTCGACAAACACACTCTGATGGAGCTGTACGAGAGTGAGGAGCGTCGGAAGGCGGAGGCCACTGCTCTGGACAGCAGCGGCGAGCTGGCTACCACCGTCAACGGCGCCAGCGGCTCCGACTCGGCTGTATTCGAGGCTAGCTTCTCTCACAGTGATGACGAGAAGTCTGGGCCTGCGGCGGCCGCCGCCGGAGCCACCTTCAGCACGGACTTCTCAGTGTTCGACTTCGACGCGCTGCGGACAGCCGGCGCGACGGCTCTGACAGGAGAGCCAGAGCCCAGGCGTGCCGACAGTCCTCCGGCGTTCTCGCCGCCTCCGGTACCGCTGCCGCCGCCGCCGAGCCGCCAGCGCAACGCCGCCAACAGCCGCAGCGGCAGCAGCAGTCCGGCCACGCTGCGACGCGCCCACCTCAAACCTGGCGGCGGCAGCAGCGACACACTGGCCGACCTGCCGTCGGACCCGGGGAGCCGGCGCCGGAGCCTCCGCCGCGACCGCCGCTGGTGCAGCCGCCGCCGCTGCCGCCCAAGAAAGCGCCGCAGCACGTCACCATGAAGCCGCCGCCTCGGCCGCCGCACACGGAGCTGCGCTGGGAGGCGTCGGCGCCGGCGGGCATCGCCACGCCAGAGTCTGGCAGTGGGTCGCCGCCGCTGCCGGTGCCGGCTCGGCGGCCGCGGCAGACGCGCGAACACCCCGACCTGGTGCGTGCCAGCAGCCTGGGCGGCGCCGCAGTACACCGCAAGGCGCGCGAAACTACCAGTCTGGGCTTCACGTCTCTGCCTCCGCTGACGACGGAGCCGGTGACGGAGCCGCCTCCCGTTAACAGGCACACCAAAGACAGGGCCCGCGCGCTGGCGCCTCCAGCGTTCGAGCCGACACCGCCCCCTCAGCCAGGGCCGCCGCCGCAGCAGCAGCCGCCAGCTGACATGCTGACTCAGCTGCAGAGCATGAGTCTGACGGAGCTGGCGGCCAAGCTGCACATCTCGGTGGAGCGGCTGGCGCAGATGTCTGTGATAGAGCTGGCGGCGTGCCTGGTGGCATCTGGCTCGGCGGCGGTGCCGGTCCCGGCCGCACCGCCGCCGCCACCACAGCCTACTGAGGAGGAGTCGCAGGAGGAGTCGCCCAGTGAGGAGTTCAAGTCGCTGTCGCCCATCTCCAGTCCGGAGGTGTCCATCTACAAGAGCCCGCAGCTGCACCGGCGGGATCTGGAGCGCGGCGATGCGCTGCGCTCTCCGCTGGACCAGCTTCTTGCCATGGCTTCATCGCCGCCGCCACCTGCCTCAGCGTCGCCGCCAGCGCCCCCTGCTGCCGCCGTGGCGCGCGTTCAGCCTGAGCCGATCAGCCGGCCGGAGCCCGCCCAGCTGCAGACGGTGGAGGAGGACGTGTTCGCGCGCTTCGACGCCAAGTTCCCGCGCAGCCCCGTGGACACGCCCAACTCGCCGGACGACTTCCACTGCGAGTTCCCGGAGGCGGCGGCGCCACCTGCGCCTGCGGCGCTGGCTGCCGCGCCGGCGGCGGACAAGTACGCCGTGTTCCGCGAGTTGGAGGCTGAACTGACGGGCGAGCGGCTGGCGGCCAGTGCCCCGGTGTCCGACGACAGTGACGCCGAGCCCACTGACGCTGTCATCACACCGCCCGCCGCCGCCGCTGATCCCTGGAGCATGTTCAGCGGGCAGCCCGGCGGCGCTGATCCCTTCAGAGACGGTTATGGCGCAGCCGGTGAGCCGGCTTCAGTACCGGCCGTGCAGGATTTCGCGCGGTTTGACCGTGAGTTTGGCGCCGGGGCAGGTCCGACAGTGAGTGCACTGGCAGGTGCTGAGATCAGCTGGCCACAGGAGGGTGAGCCGGTCCTGGACAGTCCCACGGCCGCGACTGGCAACGGCTGGAGTGTCGCCTCCGCGGAGGACTCAGGTTTGCGGGAGCGGGGTGATGAGCCCACCTTCGACCCTGACGACCACGCGCGGTTAGGTGCGGCCGACTCTGGTAGCGCGGCCGGCATTGACGACCACCAGTTTGGCCCGCCCGACTTCAGCGCTCAGTTTGGTTCCGAGGTGGGCATGTTCGGGACGGCGGAGGCGAGCCGGGCGGGCCCGCTGGAGGCGGTGCCGTGCTCTGTGTCGGACGCGGTGGGCTGGGGCGCGGCAGTGGCCGCTGTGGCTGACGGTGAGAGGGAAGGGTTCAGCCCGGCGCCCGACTCTGGCTGGGAGCGGCTGTCCAGCCCGCCGGCCGCGGAGCCGGCCTGGCAGCGCGCCCAGACGCTGCGCGCGCAGACGAGCCAGTTCGACGACGACTTTGTGGTGAGTGACGAGCGCGGCAGTCTGGCAGACGAGGTGACGTTTGACGAGCGGCGACGTTCGCCGCTTGCCGACGACGTGTTCGGTGGCACGGACCCATGGACTACACCGCCCACCGGTGCCGCCGCGGCCCCCGCCGCCGCCGACCCCTTCGCCGACGACGAGTTTTTCCAGGCTCCTGCTCCGGCTGGAATTCAGAAGGACCCGTTTAAACAGGACCCTTTTGAGCGGAGCTGGGCGTCCGACTTTAACGCTGGCGCGCGCACTCAGCAGCAATAGTGCCGCGGGGAGCGGGCGCCGCGCCGGAGCGGATGGGCTGTGGGTATTTGCGCGTCGCCCCAGGTTGCGGCGATGCCTGAACCAGTGCTGGGATATTGTCACAGATTTACTTTCAGTATTGTGTTGGATATCAAGTGAGCGCCGCTCGGCGACGCAGACTCTCACTGATTTACTGAGTTGTTGTACTGTACTATTGCTTCTATGCTTTTCCATTATCTGTTCGTTATACGCGACCATTTATTTCTGGACTGAGAGCTCCGCGCAAAGTCGCTGCACACGCCAGCAACAGAAAATTTTAACCATGAAAGGAACAATGGGCAATGTGGCGTCTTGTTCACTATTTTGTGAATGTTGGCACTAAGGAGTTCGAACGCTATGTTTCAAGCGATATACGGCTGGTGCAGTGGCTGATGGAGTGAGGGGGTCTAATGTCATGGCGAGCGGCCCAGATTTTGACGCGGCAAAGTGTAGTTGCTCTGGAATTACCACGCCTCAGGCTGGGCTCAGTTGCTCGTCCTTTGGCTGCGGCCGAGGTGCGAGCCCGGCTGCGGGGCGCAGGGGCAGCCGCCCTGCACCACTGTGACACGGCACCGACCGGCCAACATTGATCTCAGTCCTTATACTCGCGCGGATGGTGTACCTCTTCGTACAAACTGTCCAGTCATTTTCTGATTGCTGCTACCGCCGATGCTGTGTCCTGCGTCTATGTAGATCTGTTCATTGTGATAGCCGCCCGGTGCGGTCCCATTGGTCCGGAGGTTAGCCTTGCCGTGTGATGGTATGTTTTTTGTCGTTGAGTGGTGTATCGCTCGCTTGTTTACTATGTTCTGGTCGTGTGGCTGGGTCAGGCGCGCTAGTGCCCCCATTGGACTGTTGTTGGCCGGCATCCGGCTGAGTCGGTGCGTGTTGGTCTCGATATTTGGACTTGGACAATCGTGGCGGCGGCGGGTGAAGTTTAGCCTCCGCAGCAGTGTCGAAAGACCAGCGTTGTTGGGTCGTGCGGGGAGGGATGGACATTCGCTTAGATGGCTGGCTATGCGCGGTACTTTCTGTTTGTACCTTGACTGTGGCAGTGGAATGAACTGCAAGCCATGGTAATTTTGTTTTATGCAGAACCTTCATGCCCGCAGCACATATATGCTATCAATAAGCATTTTGACGACTTAGAAAGCGCAACTGCTGTTTATTCAAGGGTTCTCACAAATCCATTATCAGGGAAAATTCGTCGCGTTTTGTTGCATCGCGAATCTCAAGGAACTCCCTGAGAAGATCCAGTCCCCCAGATTATACACTTCGTCACGTTCAGTTGTGGTACGCCTGCTTTTGCCACTATACCCTCCGATTGTAGGCGGCGTACGATAGATGCGAACTGTATCAGGACTTCCTTCGCGTTTTTTTTCATGGTGATGTCTTAATTGTCCGAAATAATAAATCAAATGTTATTCGAATGCCACCCCAGAACTTTAAATCAGCGGCTACCGGAGGTTGGAATTCTATAAGATCGGCAATTTGACCCAGTGGGTGAGAAACGCATTGGTAAAGCCTTCGCATGTGCTGGCTTCCTATTGTATAATTGATGCACTGTGAGTGTTGGAGGGTCTGATTGAACCTTCTATAGGATTTTAGATAGGGGTCCCTCAGCCACGTAAGCTTTTAACGCAATAATCCAATCCTGTTTTGTTGAGACTGCAGTTTCCGAGAAGTTCTCACGCAGGGTGGTGGCGCATTCAGACGTATATTTCTTAACCCTTGTCCGGGTGACGGGTACCAGCCATCTTCGCCCTGGTGGGGGTCAAAAAAGGCCCCCACGATCTCAAAAACTAAGACCTAGAAAAAGTACAAAACGCTAACCGAAAGCTCTTCAAAAATTATATCGAAAATACTTGAGTCATTTTCTCGTCAGGTCAATATCAAGGTCACCAGAGGTCAAAATAGGTCAAAATCGCTTATATGGTGTACTAAGAAAACTACATATATCTCAGAAACTAAGATAGCTAGAAACATTTTTGAACACCATTCGAAAGCTCTTGAGTTGCTATTTCATTACAGTTCAATTATTTTCAGGTCGGGTCAAAACCTAGGGAGCTGCCGGTCATTGAACATTGGAAATGTCCCTGGGACTGTCCATAGCCCTCATGCATAAGGGCGTTTCATTTTTCGCTTATAACTTCCAAACCAAGCAAGATACAGCCATAGTTGATGCACCATTGCAATTATCTCGTCAATAAAAATCGAATGATACATGATATTGCTATGCCAGGTCCAATTTAAAATTTGACCTGATCCAGGTCAACGCTTTGACCTAACTTGACCCTGGTATAGTCAATATGCATATTATTTGACTTGCAGTGACCATACAACCACTCTGGCGACAAAATAAAACTTCTACCTTTTTCAAAATTTATAAAGTAAAACACCGAAAAAATGCTTATGTGACCTTAGGTGACCTTTGAAAGGTCACAGGTAAAAATTTTGGCATCAACTTAAAAAACGTAACCGATATTTGAAGTTGATTCCATCCATTCTTACTGAGGAACATGGGCGGATCCAGGGGGGCAAGGGGGGCACGTGCCCCCCCATCGACCCTCGGCGCCCCCTGAAATGGCCACGGCGCCCCCTGAAAGGTCGATGGCGCCCCCTGAAATGTCGCTTCCCACCCCCCCAGGATGCGAAAGTAGGCGCCCACCGATAGGATTTGGCGCCCACCTGATAGGTTTTGCCGGTCAAAAGTGGCCCCCCCCCCCGATCGGCAATCCTGGATCCGCCTATGCTGAGGAAAGCTCATTTCGTGGTTTTCCCCATGCATTTTCAATGGGGAGGTCTTGCTCTGTACATTACTTTAGGTCACCACCATAAAAAATCCCGCATCATGTAGGTATTATAGCTCCTGGTGGGCCCAATACGTGGCATGAGTCTCAACTTGATCGATTAACCCTCCATTTAGTTATGCAGTCCTAAGCATTTTTAGGTGCGGTCACTTCACCTGACCTCATATGACCTCGAGCTAAACAATTTTCAGGAAAGATGTAAAAATAACGAAGTGTGATGTGGATTGCAGATGCTCTTGGTGATAGGTGTCCTTGTGTCTCTCCGCAGGTATTCCATCCTGATCGCTCCTGTATCTGGGCCAAATACATGTTAAGCTCTAAAGCAAACGTTTCACTGGTGGCAGCGGATTTGGCCCAGATGTACCCACTCCTAGAATTATCTGCTTGGCATGCTCACCACACGACCTGCATGATCTGCATGGCGGTGATGTGACTGCTTCTGCATGAACAACTAGTTGTGGGTTAATCTCACTACCAGCATGCCGGACTCTACAGACAGTGTCGGCCTGGCAGGTGCAGTGGGTGGATTTGCCAAACTCGAAAAGTTTGATGGTCAGGGGAGTGTTGAACGATTTCTTGACCATTTCGATGTGGTTGCAAGGGCAAATAGTTGGTCAGAAGTAGTTCAAGCCTTACAGCTACCGACAGCCTTAAGTGGGGCTGCGTTTGATTTCTTCCGCCGACTCCCCAGTGAGGAGAAGCAGACGATTTCACAGATTAAGTCATCTTTGGTAACAGAGTTCTCTTCGACCGCGCTAGAATCAGATTATGCCTTGCTCTTTTGTGAGCCGAAGGCGACAGCCGGGCGAGCCGGTATCAGATTTTGGTGAGACGCTGAAATGTCTTGCTCATAGGCATATCCTTCCTTTAAGGATGACCAAATCGGTAGTCTCTGCAACTCATTTTGTAAATGGACTGTCAGAAGCACTGCGAATGCAACTGCTCCTAGGAGCGTCGCCAGAGGAGTCCTTTCGAGACCTCGTATCACGTGCTCGGCGGCTTGAGCAGGTGTTTGCTCCTCCTGCTGTGAGGCGCATGCCAGCGGAGCAGGATGATCTGCGGGGTGATGTCGCTAAGCTAACTGAGGTAGTGTCAGCGTTGGAGCAGAAGGTGGCGGCGCTTTCCGTCACAAAAGGCACCAATTGGTGGCCACGAGCACCACGTCCACCTCAGCAACAGGCGAAAAACGCTGGAGACGAATCATCCCAGAAAAAGCCCATCATCTGCTACCGGTGTAAGCAGCCGGGACACATGGCGCGAGGCTGCGCAAATTTCGAGTAGCCGCGATTCGGAGGGGGCGTCCGGTCGCGGCAGTCACAGCACCAAGAGGAAGCATGCCCCAAACAGCGCGGATATTGGGGCGGCAGCACCGACGGTGGCACCGCACCTGAGCTCTTCATGGACGACCCCCGTTTGGAGAGATCCACATTCATCGGCGCATGCATCGGAAATTGAGAATCAATCTCAGTCTCAGCATTTCGAGGTGGTGCCTAATGAGTGGGGTGCGCATGGCTCAATTGGCTATCCTTCGTACTGGCGTGCCTGGGACCCTAATGTAGGATGGACTGGTAATGTTCAAATCTGCCCGCCGCAGTTTGCTGTTGCGCCAAACAGCATGTTGGGGTCTGTGGGACTGGGACTGGTACCGGACCCGGTTGGGCCGGGTATGCCTGTCTGGAACCCTAGCTTGGGATGGACTGGTTGGGTCCAGACTCGCTCGCCGCCGCCTGTTTTGGCGGCGGGGGACATGGAGCAATGTGCGGAAAAGGTCCCGAACTCAGAGGGGCTAATTGCGCCGGGCGGGTCGCCGCGCGTGGATGTGGAGGGAAAGTGTCCTGATTTGAAGTGTGCTGGTAGCATAGATCTTCGTACTTCGCCTGAACGCATCCCGGGCGTGGTGGCTGATGCTGTTTCCACTGGACTTGGTGTACCTCTGTTTGGTGGTGACTCAGAGGGGCTAACTGCGCCAGGCGGGTCACCGCGCGAGGATGTGGACGGGGAATGTCCTGATTTGAAGTGTGCTGGTAGCATAGAGCTTCGTACTTCGCCTGAGCGCATCCCGGGCGTGGTGGCTGGTGCTGTTTCCACTGGACTTGGTGTACCTGTGTTTAGTGGTGGGCCAACGTTGCTGCCTGTGACTGGTGCAACTGATAACTCGAACTGTTCTGGTCCTGAGGCAGTGAATCCCGTTGGTGGGTCGTCCCATGCAGGACTGAATGGGGCACCGAATGTGGCGAGAGAGAGCTTTCCCGATGAGAATGTGCTGAGAGAGTTTTCCCGATGATGTGGCGATTCCGGGCAATGATTGTTCCATGGTTCAAAGCTCTGATGTTGAGAATGGGTGTGGGTCTAGCTCTGATCCTGTGCTGGTAACTGTCTTGCGTGATAACGTTTCTGGTGCTGAATATCGGACAACTGGACTCTGAGTCTGGATTTCCTGGATGCAGCGACTGTACGAAAGACGTTCCGTCTCCGGGAGCTGCCGATGCTTCATGTAGAGAGACGACTGGTGATCAGGGTTCACGTGATTGCACGAAAGACATTCCGCATCCACGAGCTGGCGATGCTTCGTGTGGAGGTACCACAAAAGACATTCCGGCTCCTCGAGCTGACGATGCTTCCTGTGGAGATTGTGGAGATACCACTGGTGCTCAGGGTTCACGCGATTGCATGACGTATCCTCGAACTGACGGTGCTTCCTGTGGGGGTAATGCTGATGCTCGGGGTTCATGTGAGGGGTGTACCGGTGAGTTAGAGAAGGCCTTTCGGGAACCTGACATGAATTGTGAGGAGTTTGAGAAGACCAATGCTGATAGAAAGAGTTTTCGTGGGGCTGGACTTTTCGCAGGCCTGGTCCATAGGCCTGGATTTCCAAATATGGAGGGCAAGCATAGGTCTGTGGGAGCAAAGCTAGTAGCAAAAAATGTCTTCTTTGATTTGTGTCAAAATGGCTTTCTATTATTTTAAACAAATCAAATTTGAAAATTATCAATACCAATAACAATATTGCCTTGTAACAGACAAAAAATTTTGCAGTAGCCGCAGACGGTGCATTAAAGACAAATAGTACATCATCACGTTTAGTAAAAAAATAAAGAAAAAAATTTACTGAATTATCCCATGGTTAAATACTTTTTAGCCTTGAGGCTCCTAAAGCTTGTGCTTCTGCTTGGTTGAATTTTTCTTCAAAGACAGTAGTGGCGCACACTTGTTTTTTATATTTATTATTCTTCTTGTTGTCTACGACAACGAAGCGTGGTGCTGCGGTAGTTGAATGTGGTTGAAGAAATTGAAGCCATTCACGTTTTATTCACGACATAACGCTCAGATGTAGGTAATTTGAAATACTGTGGAGTATTTTTTAGAGAGAAGACAATTGAAACAGTGGGGTTGGTAGGGACCGCCATTTCCAATCGCCAGTTCAAGAATTCTCCTTTCAATCAAGCTTTCATTTTCATGCCTTCCAGTACCTATATGCAAAAAACGTTTTTTTCTTCAATTCAAAGTAATTTTGACCCCAGTACCCACCATTTTTGGGTTGTATTTTGGTTGTGTCACTGAGTTGCTTTATAATTAAGTGGAGGAATAGGAATTACATCTGACAAATGTTGTTTCCAAAGAATGGAACTTAGTGAGAGCGGTATAACTTAAGGAAGCCAAACAAATTCATTACAGACTAGTAATGGTTTGTTGTGGTTTCCTACGTGGTTTCCTATGTAACCAGACATGCTGAGCTCAAATATAATACTCACTTCCCGCGCTGATTTTATATTCCGATATAATTCGACATGAAATCCGTCATATACCTCACGACTACCGATGCACCACCGGAGGAGGAAGAATCGTGCAATAAACCAACACGACCACCGCGGTATTTATGACGAATAGGTCATATGAGAGGAAGCGGTGTTTAGGACGGATGCGTCATAAGCACCGCCGTTTTTATGACGAATAGGTCATAAATACTGCAAGCGTTTCTAACGTTGCTGGAGCGGAAATGCGTTTCAGAAAAGAGGTGGACTGAATTAAAGGAAGCTTTCAGCAAGTCCACGGCTTTGGATACGCCATTTTGGAAGCGCATAGGTGAGCACGAGGGGTTGCTTGATTGCTTCGGCCTGTCTTTCACGATATACTAGGGATCATTACGGATTTCAATACAGGCTGTAAGCGATTATTTAAAGTATAGTCTGCGTATGTAACATTGTATTTTCTACTTAACCCTGGCTGATAGATTTTGAGGTCAGAATGGAAGGTACCTATACGCGTTATGCTCTGTCAAGGAAATTGCATGCCAGATGGAAGGCCACATGATTACCTTGGAATACCCTAGGTGTACAGGTATTTTTTGGTATTCCCGGTGCCTCTCATTTGCGCTGTCATTGAGCTCATGATGAGCCATCACCAGACTAAGTCAGGATTTTGTACAATATCTATGCCCAGTGTACGTCAATGTTCTTGAAGCAGATTGGGAACAGCGAGTTGAGGACCCAGTCCCTACTTTATTGGGTTGTGAACTTTATAAGGCTTGGTACAGTATGTTTATTATATACATTGTGATCAACAGCTTAAGGGATTGAAGCTGGTTCCCACTTTTCCGAAGGTGGGAAGTTGTGACGTCTTGTTGGGGCAGCCTCGAGAGAGGCTGACCTACCAGTTTGGGGCTGCTTTTGCCCCTTTTTGGGGCAGGTAAGAAAATTTTATGGCAGAAAATGACCCTGAAGTGGACATAGGCATGTGATTTTTGTTTTCCAGATACTCTGCTGTTGTGTAAAATCCAGCCTGCAAAGTATGGCAACAGGCCGGATGAGTCGCACTAGCCATCTAAAATTCTCTCACCACCAGCCTCCAAGAAGTTGCAGAAATATGTCATATACATGGGAGAAAATGCACCCATTCCTACCCATCCAATGCAATGCTACCTCTTATTACTAAGGGACTTTTTCTCAAGCCACTTCGTCTGTCTTAATAACCATTTAGTATTTGTATGGTTTAATTGTCACCTTCCTCTCGCCAGTCTTACAAATTCGCACCTGGTTGATACAATTTGCACCACTTCCTTCTATCTCTAAGGGCACTCACACTGACAAGATCTCGTCAGAAATGTCATACTTTGCAGACTGGTGTGAAATGAACATTCTTAAAGGGAATTTGGCACCTTGGTCGAATCTTGGAATTTAGTGCAATTAGGCGTACTTTTAGAAAAAAATAATGAAACCACTCATGATTTCTGTGAAAAATGTTCATTAAGCTCAATATTTTGTTTTTAAAAATACTCCTCTATGAAAATAAATATCTGCCTGTGGATGTCATGATCTGGCAGCCACTACCATACTTGAAACGCTTCAAGGGCTTCGATGCGCTGATGCTCATTGTGACGTCAGCATATGTCATCACCCTGGAAGCTCACAACAATGACTGCCTGGTGGGGGGCTGATGAGGGGGCTGGTGTCAGGTAGGTTTTAGCTTTTTCTACTGAAATATTGAGTTCCAAGACAAATGATATATGGAGTACCGGGTTTTCTGACTTGCTTTAAAACTTGGCTATCTCATTTAAAATCATGTTTTGAAGGTGCCACATTCCTTTTAAGCACCAGCGGAGGGAAAGTGCCCCATCCACCGAATTTCTGTTCACTGACTGTCTGTTCACCTGACAGTATGTATGTCTGCCTGACAGTTTGTATGTCTGCCTGACAGTTTGTATGTCTGCTTGACTGTATGTCTACCTGACTGACTGTCTGACTGACTGTCTGTCTGACTAACTGACTGACTGACTGACAGACAAAATGACTGGATTTCTCTTTATTTTTCTGTATATCTGCCTGGATGTTTCTGTATGTCTGTCTGACTGTCCCTGTATGTTTGTCTGGCTATCTCTGTATGTATGTATGTCTGGCTGTTCTGTCTGTCTGTATGTACACCTGGCTTCCGCTGTCTGCCTGCCTGTCTCTCTGTCTGCCTCTGTATTCTCCATATGTTTGTCTGCCTGGATGTCTGTGTATTTTTCTGTATGTATGTCTGACTGTCACTGTATGTCTGTCTGCCTGCCTGCCTGTCTGACTGTCTGTCCATCTGTCTGCCTGACTGTATGTCTGTCTTCCTTTCTGACCGGCTTCCTGATTGTCTTCCTTACTGCCTAACTGGCTGTGTCTGTCTGTCTGTCTTCCTGCCTGCCTGCCTGCCTACCTGACCTGACCTGGCTTACTGACTGGCTGACTGATTCTGTCTGTCTGTCTGCATTTTTCTGTATATCTGTCTGACTGTTTGCCTGGATGTCTGTGTACTTTTCTGTATGTCTCTGATTGTCCCTGAATGGTTTTCTGGCTATATCTGTATGTATGTATGTCTGTATGTTCTGTCGGTCTGTATGTATGTAGACCTGGCTTCCTCTGTCTGCCTTTGTATTCTCTGTATGTCTGTCTGTCTGGATGTCTTTGTATTTTTCTGTATGTATGTCTGACTGTCTCCATGTCTGTCTAGCTGTGTCTGTATGTCTGTCTGGTTGCCTGTATGTTTACTGTCTCTGTTTGTCTGCCTGTCTGCCTGCCTGTCTCCCTGTCTGTCTCCCTGTCTGTCTGCCTGCCTGCCTGCCTGACTGTCTTTCTGCCTGTCTGTCTTCCTGACTGTCTGTCTTCCTTACTGTCTGTCTGCCTACCTGCCTGACTGTCTGTATGTCTGCCTGACTGTCTGTTCACCTGACAGTATGTATTTCTGCCTGACAGTCTGCCTGTCTGACTCACTGTCTGCCTGTCTGATTGTGTGACTGACTGTCTGCCTGCCTGGATGTCTGTCTGTCTGCCTGCCTTCCTGTCTCAAAGTTTGTCTGTCTGCCTGACAGTCTGTATGTTCATCTGACAGTATGTATGTCTGCCGGACTGTCTGTCTGTCTGATTGTGTGAATGACTGTCTGACTGTGTGACTGACTCGCTGACTGTGTGACTGACTCCCTGACTGTGTGACTGACTCCCTGCCTGCCTGACTGTCTGTATGTCTGCCTGACTGTGCCCGTCCATCTGTCTGCCTGACTGCCTGTCTGCTTAAATGTCTGTCTGTCAGACTTTGTCTGGCTGTCTGCCTGTCTGCTTGTCTGCCTGCATTTTCTGTATTTCTGTCTCACTGTCTGCCTGGATGTCTCTGTAATTTTCTGTATGTCTCTGACTGTCCCTATATGTCTGTCTAGCTGTCTCTGTATGTATGTCTCGCTGGCTGTTCTGTCTGTATGTACTTAGACCTGACTTCCTCTGTCTGTCTACCTACCTGTCTGTCTGCCTCTGTATGCTCTGTATGTCTGTCTGCCTGGATTTCTCTGTACTTTTTTGTATGTCTCTGACTGTCCCTGTATGTTTTTATCTGGCTATATCTGTATGTATGTCTGTTCTGTCTGTCTGTCTGTATGTATGTAGACTTGGCTTCCTCTGTTCTGCCTCTGTATTCTCTGTATGTCTGTCAGCCTGGATGTCTGTGTATTTTTCTGTATATATGTCTGACTGTCTCTGTATGTCTGGCTGGTTGTCTGAATGTGTGCTGTCTCTGTTTGTCTGCATGTCTCCCTGTATGTCTGTCTGCCTGCCTGACTGTATCTGTCTGCCCGTCTGTCTTCCTGATTGTCTGTCTGTCTGTCTGCCTACCTGCCTGACTGTATGTTTGCCTGACTGTCTGTTCACCTGACAGTATGTATGTCTGCCTGTACGACTGACTGTTTGCATGTCTGTCTGATTGTGTGACTGACTGTCTGCCTGTCTGAAAGAATGTCAGACAGCCGCCCCGGTAGCTCAGTTAGTAGAGCGTTGGGCGCCGGCCCGCTGCTCAGAAGCATGCAGTGGCAGTGCATGTCCAGGCTTGGGATCGGTTCACCTGAGACGCTCCGGCGCTCAATAGTTTACCCGACGTACAGGTCGGCTGGCAACTGACTGGTGAGAGGGTGACCTGAGCGGGGTGGCCGTCCCTGTGCTTTGTGGGACGTTAAACTTTGGCTTCTAAATCAACCCTTCATTGTGGGAGTTGCTAGTTCGGGTGGTGGGGTCGGGGTCTCCGTGACAAGTCCCTTGATGACTTTAGTGAGACTCCGACTCCAACAGTCGAACTGAGAAACAACTTGGTCAAAATTTATAAAAATCAAAAAGGCTGTCTGTCTGCCTGACAGTCTGTCTGTTCATCTGACAGTATGTATGTCTGCCTGACTACCTGTCTGCCTGACTGTCTGTCTGCCTAACTATCTGTCTGTCTGTCTGATTGTGTGACTGACTGTGTGACTGACTGTCTGTCTGTCTGTCTGTATGTATGTCTCCCTGCCTGCCTGTCTCCCTGTCTATCTGCCTGCCTGCCTGTTTCCCTGTCTACCTGCCTGCCTGACTCTGTATGTCTGCCTGACTCTGTCTGTCCGTCTGTCTGCTTGAATGTATGTCTGTCAGACTATCTGTCTGGCTGTCTGTCTGCCTGTCTGCTTGTCTGCCTGCATTTTTTCTGTATATCTGTCTGACTGTCTGCCTGGATGTCTCTGTACTTTTCTGTATGTCTCTGACTGTCCCTGTATGTCTGTCTGGCTGTCTCTGTATGTATGTCTCTCTGACTGTTCTGTCTGTATGTACTTAGACCTGGCTTCCACTGTCTGCCTGCCTACCTGTCTGTCTGCCTCTGTATTCTCTGTATGTCTGTCTGCCTGGATGTCTCTGTACTTTTTGTATGTCATTGACTGTCCCTGTATGTTTTTCTGGCTCTATCTGTATGTATGTATGTCTGTTCTGTCTGTCTGTATGTATGTAGACTTGGATTCCTCTGTCTGCCTCTGTATTCTCTGTATGTCTGTCTGCCTGGATGTCTGTGTATCTTTTGTATGTATGTCTGACTGTCTCTGTATGTCTGTCTAGCTGCCTCTGTATGTCTGTCTGGTTGTCTGAATGTTTGCTGTCTCTGTTTGTCTGCCTGTCTCCCTGTCTGTCTGCCTGCCTGACTGTCTACCTGCCTGCCTGCCTGCCTGACTGTCTCTGTCTGTCCGTCTGTCTTCCTGCCTGTCTGGCTGTCTGTCTGTCTTCCTTACTGTCTGTCTGCCTACCTGCCTGACTGTCTGTTCACCTGACAGTATGTATGTCTGCCTGACAGTCTGCCTGTCTGACTAACTGTCTGTCTGTCGGATTGTGTGACTGACTGTCTACCTGCCTGCCTGTCTGAAAGTCTGTCTATCTGCCTGACAGTCTGTCTGTTCACCTGACAGTATGCATGTCTGTTTGACTGTATGTCTGCCTGACTGTCTGTCTGATTGTGTGACTGACTGCCTGTCTCCCTGCATGCCTGTCTCCCTGTCTGTCTGCCTGTCTGCCTGTTTCCCTGTCTTCCTGCCTGCCTGACTGTCTGTATGTCTGCCTGACTCTGTCCATCCATCTGTCTGCCCGACTGTCTGCTTGAATGTCTGTCTGTCAGACTCTGTCTGTCTGGCTGTCTGCCTGCCTGTCTGCTTGTCTGCCTGCATTTTTCTGTATATCAGTCTGACTGTCTGCCTGGATGTCTGTACTTTTCTGTATGTCTCTGACTGTCCCTGTATGTCTGTCTGGCTGTCTCTGTATGTATGTCTCTGGCTGTTCTGTCTGTATGCACTTAGACCTGGCTTCCTCTGTCTGTCTGCCTACCTGTCTGTCTGCCTCTGTATTCTCTGTATGTCTGTCTGCCTGGATGTTTCTGTATTTTTCTGTGTGTATGTCTGACTGTCTCTGTATGTCTGTCTAACTGTCCCTGTATTTTGTCTGTTCTGTTTGTCTGTATGTATTTAGATCTGGCTTCCCTGAATATCTGGCAATGTCTGTCTGGTTGTTTCTTTGTTTATTTCTGTCTATGTCGATCTGTCTCCCGTTTATATGTTTCTGTCTATCTTGTTCTCTCACTGTTTGTGTTTCTGTTTATCCCTGTCTATCTCTGGCTTTCTGGAAGTTTTTCTTTCTCTGTATGTCTCTGTCGGTCTGGCTGACTGGCTGGCTGGCCCACATATAGGCTTAGCAGTCTACATGTCCTAAAATTCCAAGGTCTGTCTCTGTTTGTATGTTTGTGTGTTTCTGTCTGTCTTTCTGTCGCTTCAAAATCCTGCAGGCTTAGTACTATCCTCTTGAGACCCGAGCCCAAAATATTTGATGGAAGTGCAAACCCTTTTTGATTTTTGGGTTTTGGATGCAAGGAACTCAATAATGAACAAAAATTTAAATTAAAAAATTTATAAATATAATTTATTGGATGTATAGAAATCTATACACCAGGACTCAATGACTATAAATAGTGCACTAATGATAAACTTTTTCTCGGGATGCGCTGCGTGAAACATGATGCATTTGTCACTATCTCACAATGAACGTTGTATTTGCTTTCCCTTTTAACTAAGATTTTAATCATTATTATGACGTAGGCATAACAAAATTTGGTACCTTCGCCGGTTGAGTCTACTAATACGGATCGTCACCTTAACACGCGCATTGACGGGGGTGGGTACCCGGCCCCTCGGGTTTTTCGGAGATAGCAGAAAAACGGCGGCGCGTGGCGCCGCCGTTCATGGCATACCTTTTCCCTTATCATTTTTACAACTTCTGTGAAAATTTTAAGGTTGGGTCATCCAAGGTCAGGTCACCAGCACAGGTGAAGTGACCCGACCTAAAAAAAGTTTAAGATACCATAAGTCGGAGCAGGGTGAACTTATCAGATTGAAACTCATATCACATAATGCCCCTACCTAGTTCTCTAAAATTTGTTCCGGTATTTTTGATATTGATGACCTAAGGTCAGGTACGAGGCATGACCTCTCCATTGGAAATACATGGGAAAAATAGTTTTTACAGAATAAATCAGTAACGGATGGTGATAGAGCATTGATTTTAGCTGCATTAGACTCGCCTGGGCTTTGGGGTTCTAATGATATGCATTTTATATAATTTGACCTTGACCTGACCTCAGGTCAGGTCAAATCCTTGATTTGACCTAGCAAGGTCAAATTATATATCATTCGATTCGGCTTGCTGAGAGGATTCATATAGTTCAAATCGTTTTGCTCT
Source organism: Lepas anatifera (assembly GCA_034440635.1). Lineage (NCBI taxonomy): Eukaryota > Metazoa > Arthropoda > Thecostraca > Lepadidae > Lepas > Lepas anatifera. The sequence continues at coordinate 462,634 of JAOTON010001036.1, forward strand.
ATCTTTACTTGTTCAGATGTAATGGCCGAAAAACTGAATTTACATGTTATCCCTATGACGGCTGTTTTTTACCTCTCGTGACCTTAAATGTGACCTGACAAAAAAATTGTCAAATGTTTTCGATGGAGAAGTGGATGGGCAACCCAACGCCGTTTACCGTTTTTCGCTACCTACCGTGGTTCTCGAAATCTTAGGGCGGGTACCCGACCCCCGTCAATGCGAAGGTGGCTCAGACCCCCGTCAATGCGCGTGTTAAGTTACTGTTAGTAAAGTCCTAATTCCTAAATTAAATACCACCGAGCATTAAAGCACGTTCTCGTTAGGGATCAGTCAAGGACTATCGTTAGACCCAAGCATGTATGTACCATATCCAGGTTCCCAATAGATACATTGTGTGCGCTCCATGACCTTTATGCCTCGTGGATCTTGGTAAAAAAGATTGTTTCAGTAATGTATTAGAGAAGCACTCCAAACGTCTTGGACTTGATGAGAGCCAGCTTGTTATAGGACGGTCATCGGCATCTTCGGTACGATTCCTTACCAGGGATAATTTCGTGCATGTACTGTGTGCTAGCACTTTTGATATCCTTCGACGACATTGCAACCTTTGGTCGCTTTGTGGGAACCTCGTCAGCTGGTGCCTCTGAAACATTTTCAGTGTATTCTCGCCTGGCCTCACAGTTCATATTATTACCTTCAGTCACGAGCTGATCAGTAAGCTGGATTTTAATTCCAGGTACCTGATCTCCTCGAAGTCCTCGTGAGACTTGTACTCCAGCCAGGAGTTACCGTGTTTAAGATATTAAACCTGCTACTCCCAAGCAGGAACAGATGTTGTAGCCACAGAGGGCTGAGACCAAAGGAATCCCGCAAGCAAGGCAGGGGGCTGAATGTATCCACAATATGTCTGAGATTATCGTAGGGGGCCCGGTCCCCGACACCAAGATCGCAAGTGAGCCACATGGGTCCCCGGAAGCATTTCAGGAGGCCCGGATGGCCACAGGAGGCCTGAGTGAGCCGCAGGGGGCCCGACTTGGGTCACAGAGGGCCCGGGTGGGATACAGGGAAATTATCTGCAACTGCTGAGAACAGGGTCCGACTTCGTCATCAGTGGGCTTGGGATAATTCTGAGGGGCCCGGTCGCAGACTCAGCGGTTTCAAGTGGACTGCAAGTGGCCCGGAAGAATATCAGGGTGTCCAGATGGCCAAAGGAGGCCCGGGTGAACCGCAGGGGTTCCAGTTGCAGTCACAGGGGGCCCGGGTGGAATACCGAGGACATAAAACTGCCGAGGACAGGGGACCCGGCTTGGACAGCAGTGGGCCCTGAGACGATTTTTTAGGGGTCCGGTCGCGGGTTTCGTGGGACCTCAGAGGTAGGGACCCCGAGAACAACTCTGGGGGGCCTCCGATATTAATTTCGGGGCCCCCGGTTACATAATGAGGGGCCACCTAGACCTACCTTCGCGTAGTATTATTATCGCGTAGTAGGCCTAAGGGGGCTATTACCCCATCCCCCCTCCTCGGATCTGCTTCTCGCTTCAGTACCAGAATGATAAGCATCGCCTGTTCTAATCCATATCTTCTAGTTTTATAAAATTAAAAACAAAGGAAACACGAGGAAAACATATTTGCTTAACATGTGCTCCTCATCAATGGTGTCTCATTACATCAAAGGAGTATGATATGCCTGGGATGCCCTCCAAATGGTTAAGTACAATGTCACTTTTGTCGTCATTGAGTCCTGGAGTATAGAATTCTATACATAGCATTTTCGAAGGAGATTGTTTGGCAAAAAAAATGTTAAAAACACCGGATAAAAACTCAGATACTTCCAATAATTTAAGCTTTCTGTTCATATACTTATCAAAACTAGATTCTGTCAGTAACATTTTTAAACTACATACCTTCTTCGGAGCAACCGCGAAACCGTCCGGCGCTCACGCCTATCGTCGAACAAAGGGAATTTTGACTCACTTGCCCTTGGGTTTAGTTTATGATTTTGACACCAGAAGAAAGCTAGAATGTCCAGTTTTCTATACATAATTTATATAAAAGGCTACGACATCGGTAGGAGGTGGTAGAGCTATTCAAACCTGCGTATAGATACCTATACGTGGGGACTCAGGAGGCTAGATGTAAGATAGCATATTAAGACCTCCATGGGGAGCACAATGTATAGTACTATATGTATGTAATTTTTGTTTAATCTAATGTGTGGTGGGGTGTTTTCTTTGCCCTGTCTATTGCCCACCAGCGCCCCGTCGTATTTTCTCTTTTATAGTGCATTTGTAACACCGCCGTACCTCCCTTCTCCTCAGCGTGGTGGTGGTGCTGATGCGATCTTCGATGGAGGTCAGCTCTAAACAGAGCTTCACCTGTACTGAGTTGTGTTTCAATGGGCGCGCTACTCCACCATCAACTGGGAATGGCCCGTGAGACGCTGCTGAAGACAACGTGACTGGTCAATTGCGGCATGCTGTAACATCATGCTGCGGCATCTATGATATCCTCAGTGCAACACAATTTACCAGGTAACTTTATTTGGAGGCTAATTGAATGGAAGTCTCAAAAGTAAAAATGTTCAAAACCGCTGGATTGTTGATGTATTGTGCTGGTGGGGCAGACAGTGATAAATGCTAAAATGTGTCCTTTTTATGGATTTTTGTGGTAAAAACAGTGTCCTGTTCTTTTCATCCCAACCGAAACGCCTACTGCATTTCCGTAGATGAGCTTATCATAAATACATGAAACCCGGCATCTGCCCCTGTCAAAACGTTACACTTGCACTAATGCCCCCCTTTGGGTCTTCGCAGAAGCCTGTAAATGGTTTGGGATGCATTTTCTTCTGATCAGTTTTGCAAGTTGTGTCAAAATTTTAGGTCCAGTTCGGGTCATCTCAGCAGTGCAGGTTAAGTGACCACCTCCAACAAAAATGTAACAGCATGAGTACGTGGAGTCGATTTATCGAATATGTGGAGTCGATTTATCTAAAATGTATCTCAATACATGAAGTCATCGGCTACTATGAGATGTTAATTGGTATTTTTATTTAGATAACCCAGGGTTGGGTACGAGCCATGACCTCTCTTTTGAAAATTCATGGGTAATATGATTTAGCTAAGTAACTTCGTCTGGAACGGAGATACAGCGTTTATGTTGGCGTCACTGGATTTTTGTTATCACTGAGATGTCACCTAGCAAGATCGTACTATATATCATTCGATTGAATTTGTTGAGAATATTACAAATGTTTAAATAGTTGTGTTATGGCTTTTGTACGTCAGATGCTGTGACAAAAACATTCATCCTCCTTATATCCGTATGGTGACATGGTTTGGCCTCTGGTGACGTTGAATTTAGGCTGATAAAAATTGACAACTTAATTTTTCAGAGATTACGTCAGGGTGCCCAACAACGTTTACCACTTTTCATTCATTTGTGTGATTTGTGAGATCTTTGCTGATAAAAATCAACAACTTAATTTTCAGAGATTACGTCAGGATGCCCCACAAGTTCTACCACTTTTCATTCATTAGTGTGATTTCCGAGATCTGTGGGGTATCTCCCCGCCCCAGCGAAGGTGGCTCAGGCCCATGTTCATGCGCTTGCTGAAACAAACACATGTTTTTAGTTGGCCTTCCAGTGGCACGACCTGTCAATTGCTAACGCATTTTTCTTTTTCAGGGAAGTGCTCTCAAGCAGACGACTGTCACGGAGGAGCAGTCGGTGGATATGTTGGGGCGCCCTCGAATACGCGACTGCTGTATTGCTACTCGCCGCTGGCCGTTGCCGTCCAAATGGAACTCAGCTGCCCCGAGGTGCGGGACGTTGCGGGGCCGACGCCCTGCGGCCCCGCCGCCCCGGAGCTGCCGCGGCTGCGCGGCGACTGGCAACCGCTGCGCTGCCGCCACCATTGGCGACTCTCAAACATCTCCTACGCTGTCCGTGGGTCCGGGCGCGCCGACTGACACTCGGTGCGTCCCGGCCCGCGTAGATAAGTGACTCCACCGCCCCCGCCGGGGAGGCCCGCCGGTGGGGGAAACCGCGATCGCGGCGGAATGGGCCCTCAGGGTGGCTTCAGCCGACGAGCCAAGTACCGAAGATACTGCCACAAATGCCAGACCCGAGGCCGACTGCTGCTTGTCAGTTGGAGCGCGGAGGGGGTCCGCAACAAGACCGCGGGGCTCAGCCGCTGGCTATCGGACGTCAGGACGGACGTGGTGTCTATCCATGAGGCTCAGTTGGCTGGAAAGTCCCTATCGGTCCCGGTGTTTCAGACCGCCGCTATCTCGCGAAGGGCTAGAGGCAGGAGGGTCGTGGGGCCTGTCTGTGGAGGGGACGTCGCAATCCTCGTCAGAGACGGCCTCAACTTCAGTGTCATCGAAGAGTCGCCTCTCCAGCCTCAAGACGACACAACCGAATGGTGCGCCGTCAGAGTCATCTTGAGCGCACCCAAGATACTGATTTCACCCACCATCGACATCTTCAACATCTACCGCCCGCCCATACGCTCGTCTGGCGGGGACGAGCGGGTGAACAACTTCTCCCTCGAGGCCTTCCCTGCTGGCGACCCGACCCTCATCATGGAGGATGTGAACGGACACCACCCTGCCTGGGATGTCGTCTGTTTAGACCCGGACAGGGTGGACCGCCTGATACATGGCTGGTCCCTGCGCAAGAACTGGCGAATCCTCAACAACGGCGCTGCCACCCATGCCAGGTATGGAGTGGAGACTCGCATCTCGGCCCCGGATATTGCCATGGCCCACCAAGCACTTGGGGCGTTGCTGTACGTGGTCGGTTGGCACCGACCTTGGAAAGCGACCACCTGGGGGTGTGGTGTCGGTGGCCGGGCAGTCGCCCCGGCGTATCAGGAAGACGCGCTGGGCCCTCCACAAGGCTGACCGACTGGCTTCACCGCCGACTGTGATGAGGCGGTGGCTGGCACTGTTACGCCGGACCTGCTGGTCGAGGGAATGGCTACGCGCTTGACGAACGCCATCCTCGAAGCGAGCTCCTGCAGGATCCTCCGCGGAGCCCGTGCCGACCCCGCACCCTGGGCCCTCGACCTCGGAGCTGGCCAGTGCGGTGGCGGAGCGCCGGACGGCGAGGATCGACATTCATCGGGTCCCCAAGGGAAACCACGGACCGGGATGGAAGGTCACAAAAGAGAAGGGCTGCAGAGGCCGAGGAGGAGGCAAGACGGCGCTCTTTCCGGTATTTGTCACCGAGGAGTTGAACAGGCCCGCGGCCAACACAGGTCACGAATATTAGGAGGCGGATGGAGGGCGTGCGGGGGACGTATGCCTCGGCCAGACGGCGTTAACGGCGATGGTGTCGTGTTGCTGTGAAGGACTGAGCTAAGGCCGAGGCTCTCTCTGCTTGCGAGTAAACCTCGTGAGCAAGCACACCTGCCACCGGAGGCGTGACTGAGTTACAAAGACCTCACTCTCAGTGCAGGGTGACCATGTCCATGCTCCTGTGACAGCCTGCTAGCCTTTTCAGCAGAGATGAGGATGCTGGACTAGATTAAGGAGATGAGGCCCAGGAAAGCGCCTTTGATCCCGGGATAACGTAAAAATGGAGCACCTTCGATACCTGGGACCAGCAGGCCAGGATGCCTTCCTGCAGCTCATCAACCGCCCGTGGCGCATCTCAGTGGTCTCTAATGCAGCTGGAGGAGTGGCGACCATCATACCGATCTTGGAAGCAGGGAAGAAACCCGCGGGATGTCTCCAGTTTCGACCCATTTCACTTACCAGCCACATCGCGAAGCTGGCCGAGCGGATGGTCGGGAGCAAGGCTAACCACCTGCTGGAGAGGGACAGGTATAATCCCAGGAGGAACAGGTCGGCTTCAAGCGCTGGCCGATCCGCTGAAGAGAACCTGGGACGACTCACCCAAGAATTCCAAGACGGGCTTGGCCCTCCTGAGGCCGGGCGAGACTGCCCGTCAGACAGGGCAAAACCGCCGCCAGGTTCGTCCTCGTCGCCTATGCGATTTCTCCCTAAAAGGCGACAAGATCGACCAGCTGATGTTACCGCTCAAGCATGTTGTGCCACCTCCCTCAAGTGTATGGCCTGGGTCTTCCGGTTCCTCAGCAATGCCGCGCCTGCGCGGAGGTGAACGGGTGCGCAGCTCCGGCCGCATCTTCCGCGCCGGGCTGGCCGCAGGGGTCGTCCTCGCGCCGACCCTGTTCACCCTTCTGGGCGGCGGACCTGGTGGAGGCAGTGGGGTCTGTCTCGAGCACCCCCGTAGATATGTACGCCGACGACATGAAGCAACATTGAGCACGGGGTGCGGAATTTTCGTCGACCTGGCCAGAGAGCGCTCAAAAAATGCTGAAGACACCACGGTCAAGTGGGCTCGTGACTGGAAGATGACCATCGCGGGATCCATGACGGGTGTGCCGTTCTGTCCTGCGGCGCCATACCAGGACGCCTGGTGAACCCTCTCCACTAAGGTGGACTGCGCTGACGTCAGAGTGTCGGCGGCACCGAAGCCCCTGGGTGACCTTCTGACAGGCAGCTTCACTTCGGGGAACATTGCCTCAACCTCTCCCTGCAAAGAAAGCCCCTGCATCGCCTGGGGCCACGTAGGATGGCGGGCCGCCCTGGGGGCTTAGAGAGCCGCCAACTTCGCACTGTGGCTAGCGGCTACGTGCGCGGCAGCCATGGAGCACGCCGCCGCTGCATGGCTGCCCGCTGCGTCGGAGTCACACGTGGAGCTCCTGATTGCGAACTCAGGGCCCGCGCCCGAGCTATCACCGGATGCCCTGTCAGCACCCTTCGTCACTCGCTGCTGGTATATAGCGGGCCTCACGGCTATCAGGGTGCGCCGCCAGGTGCCAGCAGCAAGACTCGGCAGGTTCGGCCCGAGCCCTACGAAACGAAAAGGACGACCCACCTCTCGTGACGGCGGAGTCTCACGCCTCAGCGCCTGATCACCACCACCAATTGGCGCGGCTGTTGGGTGCGAGGGCGCGGGAGAGAGCGGGGGCGTCCGACGCCCCATCGAAGCAAGGCTGCACGTCACCATCCCCCTTGGGTGGACACGACTCGCGTCCACACTGCCTGATGCTGCCGGGCCTGGACGCCCCTGGCGAGGGGAAACTGAATCGCGACGCCAGGCTGCTGCGGAGGAGCACCTGTCCACCCTGCCAGACCAGGCCACCTGTGTCTGGAGAGATTGGTCGGCGGAAGGAGGAGCGAGTGCCGGCGGAGGATGGGGCCTCATTGCGTTCTCCTTTGGGATGAGCACCTGGTCACCGCCTCGGCCGGGAGGTTTTGCAGGTGTGCGACGCGCGCCGAGCTTCGTCGCCATCCGAGCGGCGCTGGAGAAGCTGCTGGAGATGGGGAGCGCCTCAGCTGAGTGCCCCATCGTCCTCTGCACGGACCCCTAGGGCTGCCCTGTCGACTTGCGGAGTGCGGCGCCTGCGCTTCAGATCACGTTGGGCGGTCGGTGCAGCACCTCTTTCACCTGAGGGCTGTGGGCCAGGGGATAAGATACGCTCCTTCAGTGGGCCGCCTCACCTCGAGCTGTCGACTGCGCCGCTTCCCAGGCCTGGCGATGATGCTGGTCGGACAGCCTGTTCATGTACCGCGGGGGGGGGGACCGGGATGCCGACGCCGGTCCTCACCGGGAGCCGGTAAGACGACGTTAACGTGCACCAGCTGAGGACAGGTCACTTAAAATTCTCCAGGCAGTACCTGTACCGCATCGGCCGCTTCCTCCCGCCAATGCGTCAGCAGTGCGGATCTGGCGTGCTTTGCGGCGCGCGCAGTCTCGTCGAAGGGCGCGAAGGCCGGGATACGTCCGAGCATCGGAAACTCTTGCTCCGGTGCCCGTGCCTTGGCGGGATTGCGGCTGCCCTCATCGGCACCATTCATCCGGACCCGCTGCACAGCTCCTGTATTTGGCGGGACCGTGGCGGCCTTCGCCCGCAACTAGCTACGTCATCGAGAGCCTTCTTCGCCATAAGGCCAGTCGTGTAGGCCGGCCCGAGGGACTACAACAACAACAACAGCCGATTGATATGGAGCCCGTGCCGCAGCCAGAGTGGTCAGAGAGCTCGCCCACAGTCGAAAACCTCCTAGGGTTTCTCTTGAATGGCGGAAGGGGGCATACCAGTGCCCACCCTCGCTGCAGTGTCCTGGCTGCTCACAAAATTGTTGGGCGAAATTATTTCCTGCGGTGAAAGACCCGCTCCTGAGTCACTGAGGAGACGATGTTCTAATAACTTCAGTTCGCCTGTACTCGGAGTGGCGTTGGTGAGTCGCGTGAGGAGCTTAACATGGCCTGCGTGACTGATACGGCGGTGGAGGAGCGGTTGGGCACTGCCCCGCCGGGGCTGACTCTGGAGCCCGTTCGCTTCGATCTGGATGAAGTAATCGAGGGCTGGGCACCGTTCAGCTCCCGGACTCACCCTGACGCACAATCGTTGAACAACAAACTCCTAACCTACTGGTTCCGGCCAATTGGATTCATTCAGGTGTATCCGCCACCGCAGGCACGACGCTTGGAGGCGTGAGGTATCCACATCATCCCTGGCGTCCTGGGTAGATCCTGAGAGGTGCGTGCACCAGCTGGGTGCACTGTGCTCCAGCACTTGAGAGGAGCTTGCGCCCTGCGAGACGCACCAGTTGACTTCAGACGTTCAGAGGAAGAACCAGCCACGGCCTCGTCATCATCGGTACCGACTCCCCATGCCGCCCTCTCTCTGCTCGCTTGGGGCGCCGCGGCACAGACGGCACCTCTGGGAGCCGGCCATATAGGAGATGCTCACTGCCATCGCGAATCACATCACCAGAGTCTACTTAGTAGTGGGTCCCTGGCTCACTGGGAATGGCCTGCTGGGAAATAGGAGGGTGACACAGCGGCGACGGAGGCCTCTGGCCTGGCCCTAAAAACACTGCCTGGGTGCAACGCCCAGCCTGTTGGGATTACCCTCACAGTTAGTTTTGGTCCTACCAGAAGATGATGACGGAGTCGGACCCCCAACACCTGTGGGATAACAGCTTTTGCTGTCGATGAAAACAAACATTATTCAACATGCTGGCACCAAATTAATATGGGGACCCATTGCGCTGCTCATCCATCGATCGGTACAACCGTGACACCGCGGTCACGGTGTGCCAGCTCCGAAACCGGGTGCTGGAAACAGGCTTCGAGTAGGGCGCCTTTGACCGGATGGGACACCGACCGACACCTACCTGCGCCCACTTCGGCACCGAGGCCTACTGTGGTCATCTGCCTGATGTGTAGCACTATGCAAGAAGTGGTATCAGATGCACGTGTCGCTGCGCTATCCCGTGCCTGTGCGGGATATGTCTTCTGGGAAAACATCTACGGGTGCCAAACTCAGCATGATATGAAGATGCTAAAATGATAGGGTATTCCAATTTGATAATAGCCATCTTATTGTTGGATCAGATACAGCATCTATGAGGCGTCAACAAACACGAGGTGCTAGTGCTTTTATCAAAAATAATCATTTGGTAAATGCAACCAGTTGGTTTTTCATGGTCTCGCTTTATCTTCCAAAGTGCTTTTTTTTTGTTCTCTTCTGTTTGCAGCTTTTTGTTTTTGTCTTGTTCAGTTGGTCTGATTCGATTAGTGTCTTATTCTTGATCTCGCCGAACAAGCCTTCGTCCTGCTTACTTTGCTGAAATGTCTTCCTTTGCTTGTTTCATTTGGTTTGTTTGCTTTACTTTTATGTTATTTCGGTTCTCCTTATTAGCTTAGGTGTATTCTCATGGTCAACCACTTAAATTATGGGTATAACCCTCTTACTTATTCTGACAGTGTTAATCGAATAATAAAATAATAGTTGGTTTTGGTATTTGTTCCTGTCTGTATTAGTTGCGCTCAACTTTCACTGCTTGCAAGTGTGTTTTGGCATTATGTTTTCCTCTCAGCCTGTTTGTCTTGTTTCGTTGTTTTTGTATCATTTTCTCAGTTTTGCAATCGGCTACAAAAGTCGCCTGGTTTGTCGATGCTGTATACCTGGTGTCTTCCCTTGCTGGCCTTACAGCTGGCCCTGCTCAGCGTCATCTTTGCTGTTCTG
>JAOTON010001037.1:0-82500 GCA_034440635.1 Lepas anatifera
GTTTTGGGATCGTGGGAAGTCTTTTTAGCCCCTACACCAGAGGCGAAGGTGGCTGATACCCGCCACCGGGGCAGGGGTTAATAGTTAAGGGGGTAAACAAAAAAGTTGTTTTCCTGATTTTCAAGGTTTTGTCCATAAATTGTTCCTTTTAGAATTACAACTACAATTAACAATTTAGAAAAAATGCAATTACAATTAGAAAATGCACATGATGTCTACAGTCACACAAACCTGCACAGGTGGACCTAAAATGTTGTGTGGTACATATCCAGGCAAGTGCCAATTGTCAATGTTCTGAATATAATGGGTTCTATGGTTAGGTATATAAAGTATCAGCATATATATTGTAATTTTGTACTCTCCTCCTCCATGTAATGTCTTTAAATGTCCGTTTTGCCCCCATTACGTTCAGTAAAGGGCTGAGTCTTGCATTGTACATCACTCAGGTTGTGTTGCATAATGTAACTGATTTTCCACTAGGGAACGTGGGGTGATTCTAATTTTTGTAATCTTAAGATTTCTTGCACTCCTCCCCATGCAATGTCTTTGAATGTTGGTTGTACTTTTTTTACATGCTTAGCATCCAATAAGGCTGAAGCTTACATTGTTCATCAACCTGGTTTGTGGATCCATACACATATATTAACACAAACACAAAGAATAAAAACACGCAAGAGTAAAAAATCGCACGAGTGCCCCCGGCGCGGGGCCCTATAAGCTGCGCCCAGGGCGGACCAGATCCCATCCTTCGCGCGGGACCCTGATACCTGCTGCCCTTACGGCCGCACCAGACCACCCCGCGCGCTCGATGTGCGCATCGGGCCGCAGGCGCCTCCGACCCGCAACGCACCAGTCAACGCAGTGGTACCCGACCTTCACGCTCCGCTCAACACTACGCTCCGCTCGACACTACACTCCGCTCAACACTGCAGCTCCGCTCAACACACGCACCGTTCTGCACCACGCACCTCTCATCACCACGCACCGCTCAACACCACGTACGCCGCACAGGGCCAAACGCATATCCGGCAACCAGGCTCGGGACGCCGCGCCAAGCTCGACCGGGGCGCGCATACCCGGCGCCACGGCCGGCCCCGAGATCCCACGCGAGACAGGTCAGTCGCTACTCTCTAGCCAGTCGGACCAGAGCCCCGCGAGGAGCCGCGGTGAAAGGGGCCGGCTGGCGCCACCACGGAGGGCAGCCCCAGCGCCCGACCCCCTGGCAAGGCCACCAGAGGACCACGCTCCGCCGATCAGCGGCCGACACAGCGCCGCCCGCTGCCCAGCACCAGGGCCGCGCCCTGCCAGAGCCGCCAGCCAGCCGCGGCCGCAGCCGACCCGCGCGGCCCGCAGCACCTGAGCGGGGCACAGCCGCCAGTGCATCGGGCCGACGCCCATCAGCACCGCGGAACGGTAAGGAGACAAATCAGGTCTCCGGGGAGGAGCCACCGACAGCGCCCCGCATACGCTCCTGCGGAAGGAACAAAGGTAAGATTAGTTAAGGAGAGGACATGGTCACAAAACACGCCCACGCTTAAATTGAGAGGCAGAAAGAGAGTCCAGGAGGCGCGGCACTTTGACGGAGAGTCAGGGACAGGCAACGGGGTGCCGGAGCGGAAGAGCCTGTATGGACGACCGTTAACTACCCAAGTAAAAAAAAAAACTGGCTCCGCGATCAAATCAGCTATGAATGAGTTTGATCAAAGCTTTTATAATACGGGCGTTAGTACTAGTACCCTAGAAATTTAGATTTCAAGGAACCCGCGCTAGAAGGGGCTGCTCCAGACCCCCCAGCCAGGAAACTAGGTGTGCTATGACAGTAAAGCCGCGCAGCCCCACCCCCCGAGCAGGAGGAACTGCGCCCCCTCCCCAACAAACTACATATAGCGAAGGAAAAAAGCTAATGGTGTTTTAATAACTGTCAATATACAATTTCTTTAGCACCTTTAAAAACACATGACTACGCGAGATATCATTAATGTCTCTAATTTTTGTAGCAACTATTTTGGTTCCAATTTCGTGGGGCTGCAATGAAGAGAGAAAACTGTTTGTAAATTGTTGGTGCGAACGGAATTACGAAATGGTTAATTTGGCGGCCTTGCCTACGGTTGCTTTCTTGGTTCCTGAGGTTAAATGAGTTTTGAAGTGGAGATGGAAGTAGGCCATTGAGAAATTTGTGCAAGACGTTGATGTTTCCGTACCCAACAAGGTCATATATTTTGAGGATGTTGTGCGTTTTTGAAAATTGGGGAAGAGTGTGCCAGCCTATCCGAGTGGTCAATGATTCTAACAATTCTCTTCTGTAGTAAAAATAATTTTGTCAATCTATACTTGAAACAGTTTCCCCAAATTTGGAGTCCGTACGTGAGACTGGGAAGAATTAGAGCGTTGTACAGCAGGGAAGTTGATCTGGGTTTTAATATGTGTTGAGCTCGTTTAATTAAACCTATATTTCTGCAACGGTATTTTCTACGGCTTTTATATGGGACGCCCACTTCAGATCCCTCATCAATTTTTACTCCAAGGTAATTTGTGGAAGGGGTGCGAGAAAGCCTAACATGATTGAGATGTATCGGAAAATTTTCAATCTGTGCAGGGAAGAGCTGATAGACGGACTTTTTAACATTGAGGGTTAGTCTGTTGGAAACAAGCCAGGATGATACATCGGGGAGACTTTCATTAACATTGCGCTGTAATTCAGAGGGTGTGTTAGCAGTGAAGAGGAGGGCCGTATCATCAGCGAAGAGGAAGAAATTGGGATTTGGTGAGCTTTTGTGGATGTCGTTAACATAGATCCAGGAATAAAGGGGCCCCAGGACACTGCCCTGGGGCACGCCGAGAGGCATGTGGGCGGGATCACGAGATATGGTATTATTAATTTTGACATACTGGGTGCGATTAGATAGGTATGATTTGAAGAATTTCAGAGAAGTATTTTGGAAACCGTACAGCTCAAGTTTGGACAAAAGAATTTGATGATTGACAGTGTCAAATGCCTTGGAAAAATCTAAATAGAGGGCAGCACATACTTTTTTCGAAACAAGGGCAGAAGTAATTTTGTCATAGAGGAGTGAAATAGGCATGTATGTACTGTGGTGGGGGCGAAATCCAAATTGACTATCAAAGATTATGTTATTGTGGACTAAGAATTCCATAACCTGCTCGTAGATAATTTTTCAAAGACTTTAGAGAAGACAGGGAGAATTGATATGGGTCTGTAATTGGTGAAAGCTGAAGGGTCTCCGGATTTGAAAATTGGCACAACTACAGCAGTTTTGAATTCAGCGGGAATGTGCCAGTAGAGATACAAATGTTAAATAAATGCGTTAGATGTGGGGAAATTGTTTCATTTAGGCATTTTAAAATTTTCGAGCTAATTCCGTCATGTCCTGCACCGGTATTTCCTAGAGAGGAGATAATTCTTTTAGTTGTGCAGGGCAAAACTTGTGAGAATTGGAATTGTGGATATATTTCATCGCCAAGATATTGAAGAGGATCCGAAGTGGGCGACGGGAGACCTGTATCAAGTGAGGTAGCGATTTTAGAGAAGAATTGATTAAAGTGACTAGCAATTTGGGATTTGTTCGATATGGGCTCACCTTCGTGGCAAAAATATTCGGGGAGATCTTTTTAAGCTTGTTTTTTCGCACAACTGTGAGGAGGGTGTCCCAAAGTTTTTAGGGTGAGCTTTATTTTCTTCAAGTTTATGCTGGTAGTAGTTTTTTGCGCAGTACGAAGAATGCTGGTTAAGGTATTATGATATGTTTTGTATACTAATTCATCCTGTCTTGTTTTTGATTTAATAAATTTCTTGTAAAGGTCATTCTTTTTGTTAATACATTGTAGCAGATTGTAAGAGATCCAGGGTTGGTGTGGCACAGTTCTTCTGGATGGCTTTTGATCCTAAGTTTGTTTATTTCAGAAGTTACTGTTTGTTGGAGCATGTTAGCGGCAATATTTGGTTCACTTAGAGAGAAAAAATTGGCTAATTTAGCAGCAATATTACCTTTTTAAAACATTAATTTTTCTAAAGTCGAATACGTCATAAGTGGAGGGGGCTTTTTTGGGTCTGTCTATAGTTGAAGCAAGTTTGAGCCAGATTGGGAGGTGGTCACTTACATCAGAAATTAGAACGGACGATGATTGGACAATTGATGTGTCATTACAGAAAAAAATTATCAATAAGCGTTTGAGATGTGGAGGTCACTCTAGTCGGAACGGATATGCAGGGGGAAGTACCCAGATGCTGCCAAAGTATTAATGAAATAGTTAGTGGGTTCATGACAATCAGATTTAAGAATATCAAAATTGTAATCGCCACCCATGATACAAATTCTTTTCTCCCTATCTATTCTGTCCAATACATCTTCAATGTAGTCTGCAAATATAGCTGATGGGTAAGATGGTGAGCGACACAGGGATCCTACAATGAGATTGAATTCAAAAGGTTTATGCAATTCTAAGAAAACTGATTGATGTGAGATACATTGGGACTCCAGATCACTTCTCCTGCTGTATGGTAAGGTTTTGCAGATGTAAATCCCAGCCCCTTTACCTTTAAATTCTGAGGGAGTGGAAGTTTCCAAGTTGAAGTTGTCGATGGTGTACGACCCGGATGATCCAGGGGCAAGCCAGAGTTCTGTAACAAGAATGATTTTGGGTTTAGGCTGAAGGCTGGAGATAAATTGATGAAGTGAATCAAAGTTTTTGGGAAGGGACCTGATGTTAACATGTACAATGGAAAAACTATTAGGGTTTTGCTGAGATATATCCTGCACAGATGAGTAACTGCCATAGCTCTAATACATCATTAACTTTACTTGAGACAGCTTGATCTTCTTCAAGGCAGGAAAAGTTAGGCTGATATCTTACAAAATTATCGAGGTTGCTCAGAGTTGAAATGTTTTTAGCAGGGGCTATCAAAAACTACAAGAAAAATTGCTTTTAAAGTTATAAATAATGCAAAGAAAAGTAAGTAGAAAAACAGGAACTGTTTTACAAAGCTGACTGAACATGGGGAGGTGGATCAAACCCAGACATTGACATAAAAAACACTGAAATTTAGCCTTATCTGGTTTTGGACCTGTGCAACACACGACAGCTAGGACCAGCTAGTAAACCAAAGCTGGTCTATCAGGGGAACCAGAGAATATTATACCAAGCAGATCACCTAAGGAAGGAGAAAAAACTGCAATGAACAATGAAAAAACTGCAATGAATGATGCAATGAGGAAGGGAAAAACTGCAATGCGTTGCATGAGGACCACTGTACGACAAAGTGCAGACAATGTCGATCCCAGTGTACCTACACCTGGTATGTTGACCCAGTTGTCGTCAGCGGGGAGGAGGGCCGGAGTCTATCTCCAATCCCCGTCAGGTGATGCTGCCCTGGTATGGGCGAGGAGGGTCTTGAAGGCTGGACACTGTCCATGGAGTCATTTCCCTGCCGAGCAATGTCAGGGTTCAGGGGACAGTTCTGGCTGTTCACTCTGGTAGCAACCTGCTCATCAGTATCAACAGCTGACTCACGGCCAAGCATGGACCCGGAGCCCACCGCAGCAGAAGTCCCGGATGAGGAACCAGCATGCTCACCCCGATGTCGAGCTTTCCCAGCAGAATTTGGCTGGGATGTAGGAGCCCCACTGGCAGCGCCCATCACAGCAGGGGCAGGTGAGTCAACAGCAGAGCTGCTTGCAACTGGTGGATGAGTACCCGCCACAGCCGAGCCACCAGAGCCAGAAGGGGCAACCTGGACAATATGACCTGCAGAGGGGTCCATACTGACATCAGGGCCAACAGTTGACCCAGCTGAGGAACGTGCAGCAGGTGTGGGGTCTGCAGGGGAAACATGGCCTGAGGCAGTAGGAGCAGCTCCAGGTCCTCCCCTGGTCTCAGCACCCCCCGGCTAGCCTGCAACACAGTGGGGGCCCCGTGGCTCCCAGCCTCCTGCACAGGGGCAGTCTGCCTGCGACACAGCTCCAGGATCTCGCCCTGGTTGTTCCAACCATAATCTCAGTAGGCTTGGTGCTGTTATGAAATCTAACAAAGATTCGCCCAGTGTTGGTGTAATATGATTGAAACGGGGAGTTAGACCTTGGGCTGTGAAGTTCCTGAAGGACCCTGACTACCTGCAGGCGCTCTGCAGTCAGGCTCTCATGAATAATGAGGCCGTGCCGGATGGGCCTGGTTCTGCGGCTGTACACAGCCATCCTCTGCTCTAGATAAGCAAACCTGCAGAGGATGACCTTCTTATTTCGAAGGCGGTGACACGCAGTTATCTCCCCTGGAGCAACCGGGATCCCCACATAATCTTTAATCAGGTCAGAGGCTAGAGCACGGGTGTTCTCGTTCTCGGTTGGGGAGGTACCACCTTGCCAGAAAGCAGCAGAGTGGTTTTCCTGCTGTACTGGGCCTGCTCCTCTATGGAGGCAGACAGCCGTTTGTGATCCAAAGCTAGGTTGTTTTGGTTCTCCAATATTTTTGATTGGGCAGTCAAAATGGCAGAACAGCTGCTCTCAACAGAGGCAATGTTGTTCTCCACGGCCTCCCTTCTAACAATGTTTTCAGATACTTTAAACTGTAGCTCTAGCATCTCGGATCGCACCTCAATAATTTCCTCCCTCAACTTGGAAAGTTCTGTTTTGTAAGTTTCTACCTCTTCCTTTAGACTCTCTACTGAAGTTTCAAGAAATTTAATTGTTTGAGCTGGCTTCATCTTGTTACCCCTTGCAGTACAAAAATTGGGAAGTTTAGGTGTGATTTCAGGAGGTCAGAAAGACAATCCCATCCACCTACTAATGAATTCTAGCTATCAACCTGAGTGGGGTAGATCCACCAAACCCAAGACAGATTTAAGCACAGTAAGACTTTACCATAATTAACAAGGAACGTCTCGCACAATACACCCTCAGTGACCAAGAGGGCCAGACAAGTGATCAACTTGTCTGGAAAAAAAACTTCGGCTAGCTTTATCGAATAGGAACCAGAACAACAATAATGATGGACAGACTTAAATAATGACCTTAACACAATTACCTAAGTGTGAGTCTACCAAGTGTGAGCCTACTTAAGTGCGGCCCTACCTAAGTGTAAGCTTACCTATATTGTGAGTACCTAATTGTAAGTGCCTACCTAAGTGTGAGCCTACCTCAACCTAAGTGTGAGCCTACCTCAACCTATTACCTACAGCTTTAATAAGGTAAGAGCAAGGCGGGCGATGCTCAACCAGAGTGGGAGCCAGCCAGTTTGCCAAAGTGGCAACAAAATTTTTGAAAAGGTACCTAATGAGTTCCTGTGGAAAGAACAATGGTTATACGCAGATTTAAACAGCTAATAACAGTAACAGCTTCTTCTAATCAGCTACCTACCAACCTCAACTTTCCTGCTGCCCAATCAGCAAAAAAAACCGAACAAAATGAACAAGTTGGAATTGAAATGAAATGACTGCAGTTACCTCGACTACCTGAGCAAACCAGAATCCTTTCTGAATTTACGCAATCCACAAAGATAATTACCGATAACTGATGACAACGCCCCAGACAAACGCCCACTGGTGCCGCCAATTTGCCGCCAATTTGCCGCCAATCACCTGGGCAACAAGATGGCGGTCTGAGAAAACAGCTGATTGAGAGCCAAGAATGTATAATTACCGGATGTGATAATGAAATAACCAGACGATAATCACTCAGTGATCTAAACAATTATTTTTTAAATATTTCCCAAAGGCAAAGACCAAATACTTTTTTGAAATGACACTTTATACTCTTACAACGTCGCCAAAGAACTCGCACTAATAAACAGAATGTAAACAAATATTGCGCGGCCAAGACCAGCCGGCGCGGCAATCACAACGATCGCTAACTTGAAGCTAAGGCTGAATTATACAAAAACCTAAAAGGCAAACGGACATAAAAAACTAGCTAGTTGCTACCTAAGTTGGGACCATCAAGTAAACCGGTCACCACCTAATACACACGCCTCTCACGAACCTATCAAGGTCGCCTACTCGGAGCTCAGATTGGCACGTCCGGCACCCAGGAGTGTCAGGAGAGGAATGTGCATTGCATCACAAAACTGATTTTGCATTAGGAAGCTTAGGGTGAAATTCACCCTGCAAAAATGTAGAAATGCCGTTAGTTACAACGTTGCAAAAGTAAAGTAAATCCTTACTCAAACGCTTGTGATCGTTTTTCTAAGCTTAACACAAATATCATCAAAATATTTCCCTGTCATGGTTGAAAGACTTCATACTAATCGGGATAATTGGTTTTAAGAGAAATAATCCACAGTAAAGTGGCTGGAAGATTGTGAAGAACGGCACAGAAGTAAGTGTGGTTGCTTTCAGGTTGCTTAGGTGTTGCTCTCCATCCATAAACCTGGGATTTGGTACACTGCCTGAGGGTATGTACTGTATGGAAGACACTAAGACCCTTCCGACAACACAAATCATGGCTCGATGGGGGCAGAAATTAATATTTAAATGAGGGCGGCGTTTCCACAGCATCCGTCACCATCTGTGCCCCGGATTATGCTCGATACTTCTCCGTGAAGACAGACGACACTACACTCAAGACAAGTTGCTTATTACCAAAAAGGCATTAGGAGAAGCAGTTGGAAAGTGCCCGTATTGCACACACAGTACAAAACATTCCAATAGCGTTGGAACGGGTCCACACCTGATGATAAAACTTTGTTAGGTCATTCCATTCTCTACTTTGTCCACCTGCCTGCAGATATCTGTATGCAGGTAAAAGATCTAGCCATCGTGATGGGGCCCATTGCACAGCACGTGCTGCTCTGAGACGCAGGTGACGCTGCGGTCGTCACAGTGGAACTGACGCTGCATGCCGAGGCTGTAGACGTCTGCCACATAGTGTCCGGCCTGGGTGGCGCCGCCGTAGTGGAGGCCGACTAGACTAGGCTGACTAGGACACCAGCCGGTAGCTATGGGCGCCGGTGGATTCACTGTTTGACCCTCAGCGGCTGAGTTGTCGCCCTTCTTCTTTTCCGCCAGTTCTTCGGGGAGGGTCCTGGACGACCCTCCCCACCTCCAGAGGGAACGACCATATGCATTTGGCTTCTTGTGTGAAAATAGTGTGTAGGGAAGGCAATGGGCCCCACCTCCTCTGGTGAGGGCCCTGGTAGAGCGGGCAGTCTGTGAGGAGGTGTTCTACTGAGTCCGGGTCCCTGCAATCCCGGACACGCGGCGCTATCCGCCCGACCAAATCTGTGAAGCGTGTCGTATGTGGCGATTGAGGACCCCACTCTCAGTTGGGCCAGGATGGTTTGCTCTCGTCTAGATAGTGAGTCTGTCCCCGGCGTGGGCTTCGGGTGTGCTGGTGGGCATCTCTGATTCTGCTGGTCCTGAAAAACGATGCGGCGCGCGCCACCGCCGCTCGGGCCGACTCTTAGTCGATGGGGATGTCCCGCTGATCCTCCCGTGCTCCTCGGTTGGCTAATTCGTCTGTCTCCTCGTTTCCGGGAATGCCCGGGTGTCCCGGGATCCATTGAAACACAATTTTGTGTCCTAGAGAGGATAGCAAGTTAATATGTTGCCAGTTGGCTTCTACTTTTAGTGTCTTGGAATTTGTCTGGTCTGCTACGGGTTGGATGGATGCCCTGGGGTCGCATAATATAAAGGAAGTGGCCTCCTCCAGGGCCACTTCCTCCACTCGAGTGCTTCTGCACAAACTCCCCGCCGCTCTGGTGGTTTTGGTGGCGGGACCCCCGGGTCGGTGGATAAGTATCCCGGCTCCTCCTGGTAATACCTAAGGAGGCCGATCCGTCAGTGCACGCCTGCACATGGATATATTTCCAGGGTCCTCTCAGCTGCTTCTAGGCGTTTATCTGGGGGTCTTTCCTTCCGACGGGTTCCTGGAGGTGCAGGTTGAAGGAGGCGGCTGGTGGATCGGGCAGCAATACGGGCGGGACCAGGCTCTGCGTCTCTGCGGGGAGACCACGTGGGTCGCTCTTCTCTTCCATCCAGATGCCTTTCTTGCGGAAGGTTGGCTTGGTGGTCATTTCCATGTCCTCGTCGTGTCTTCCTGTGCCCTTGCCCTCGCCCCCGAATGACCGTCTGCTCTTGTCTTCTTAATCCAAGCTTCCCTTGCTTGGTACTGTAAGTCTTGGGGATGTCGTTTTCTAGGACTGTTCTTGTCGGATCTGGCAGGCGGCGTATTCTTTGGTTTTCTGTGCCCGCTAGTTTCCACGTATTGATATTTCCAGGTCTGCTTTAGCTTCTAGGGTCCCTTTCTTGTCTCTCGGGTGCATCTAGTGATAATGCGGCTGCAAGCGCGCTGTTCGACTTCTAGTAGGTCTCTTGAAGAGCTGGGCTGCGTGATACATATAAACTGCCGCTCCGTAGACCGCCTTGGCGCGGATGTAAGCCGTGTAGGCCGTACGGAGGACTCGCTTGCATGCTCCGTAAATGCATTCAGACAGCGCCGCCAGACAGTTTCTTCTTTGGCCCATCGATTTCTTCAGTTTCTTGATGTGCTCTGTGAATGAAATTGTGCCGTCCGAGGTGAGGTCAAGGAAGGTGGGGTGGGTTATCTGGGGAATCTCCTGTCCCCTGAGATGGAGCCTGATCTTGACTTTTTCCTTCGCTTCGCTGGGGCATAGGGAGAAGGTAGTCACTGAGCATTTTACGAGGGAGGGCAGGACCTTCCACTGGTCGCACCAGTCGGATATCTCGTCAAGTGAGGGCCGTAGACGGTCCGCGCAGTTCAGCAGTTAGCGATCCAATGCCCAGATGGCGAAGTCGTCCTCGTCGCCCTCCGCGCAGAGCTGGGACCGCCGTGCCGGATCGGCGGCGATGTCGCCCGGCTCGTCCTCCTGCAGCAAGCGTCGGTTGGCCTCCTGCAGCTGATATTCCTCGTTTTCAACAGCGCGCTTGGGTCACACCTTGGCTCCGTCCTGCTCCGCCAATTCCTCCAGACCGGTGTCAGACACCTGCGGAGGATCGAACGCCCACGGCGCCGCCGATCGCTCCGGCTCAGCCGAGTCCTTCCACTTCGACTCCTCAGGCGGGCACTGCGAGTCGTACCTGGTGGCGTCCCAAGCTGGGGGACGGACGGCGTCGTCCACCGCACAATCCCGCAGCGTCACGAACTTGGAGATCTTTACGTTGGCGCAGATCTTCTTCGACTCCTTTCCAACAAACAGGTGACAATTCAGCTGTATAATCAGCGTCCTGGGTAATTTGGAGATCTGGGCGTTAATGTTGAACTTGTCCTGCTGCCACTTCTCGCAGTGCAGCTCACGTCGGTAGGCCACATGGAGAGGTGCAGCGCGTCCTGCAAGGTGGGTGCTGCGCCGCTTCCTTGGCGCTGCGGCACGTTAACGAATCAGCTATGTTTTCCTGCTGCTTCAGCACCGCCTCCTGGCACTTCATGCACGTGTATCATTCCATAGTCTAGTGCAGGAATTTATCTCTAACTGGATTAGCGGCAGTGGTCGGCCGGCTGCTTGGGGGAGACCGGTTGACTTCCGTTCTCCTCCTCCTTGATGATATCCAGTAGCCTGAGCAGCCTGCATCTCAGTGTTGTGGAACGCCGAGCCTATCCGAGCAAACGCGTATCGCAGGTAGTTGAGGTGGTAGTTGAGGTAGACGGAGGTGCCGCACGCGCTCTAGCGCAGCTCCATAAGGCAGGTGACGGCGTGCATGGTGCGACATCGTTCAGGGTCCAGAGCCGACCCCAGGGCCATCATCTCGCTGAGGAGCGGCCACAGTCCCAGCAGCGACTGCAGCGTAGCGTTCTGGTAGCACGAGTTGCCTAAGTTGGGCAGACCGATAAAGAGCGGAGCCGGGCTGTGCTTGTGCTAGTCGCGATTGCTTGCAAGCACCAGCTCCAGGATCGGTGCCTGCACCTGAGCGCCGTTCAACAGCAGGACATTCTCTGCCTCGCCTGTCTTGCGCGCAGATGCCGAGGTCCGGGCTGATGGCGTCTGGTGATGTTTCTGTGTACATTGGGGACTGGCCGTAGCAAGGGCTGCTGCGGAGTTTCCTCGAACAACAGAGATGGAAACTCTTTGTCGCAGTCAGGCCGTCTCTCGGTGATCGCCGCTGACAGCTGTGATGAGCCGTCCCATCTCTCTCAACAGGGCTGAAGCGGCGAGCCCCAGTACATCCGTTATTTCGACTGCCAGCGGCTGGAAACGGCACCTGAAGGTCAAGCTGGCGTAGGGATGCCATTTCCTCTCCCCTGCCGCACGCGCAGCCGTACCTGGTTCTAGGGTGGACTGAACAACTGTGAAAGTGAAGGTGTCTACGCAGGTTGCGTCCCACGTTAAACACTTCCCACTGGTGACCGGGAACAATCTATAATCCTTTCGGCCGTTTGCCGGCTCACAGTGACTCCCAGCCGAAGAGTGGTTGCGACGCAAATAGTTTCCCTGTCGAGATCCAGGTAACAAGACATTATACTTGTTCTGATACATTTGTATTCAGTTCGTGACGATAACTGAAACTTCCTCAACCTTTCGGCGATCCATCAATCAATCCGCCGTCTCACAGGCCCTGACGTGTGTATGCCCCCCTCCCCCCCACCCAGCTCAATCGCGTTCCTTCGGGGGAGACAAGAGCTGGCTCAATGGTGCCTAGAGCAAAGTCTTGGGATGCGCTTTCATCCATCCAAGTCTTCGAGATCCGCCACCTGATCTCTACTGAGACCTGCATCTTCAAATGCATCATAAAATGCTTGGCAAAAGAAATTAAGGAACGGGACACAGACAAGCAGTACAACATGTTGCACACCCTACAACACCCACACCCACACCCCACAAGTACTTGAAAGTGGTAAATGGTATAGTAGAACAGGCATTGATATACTGAAATATTTTACCAGCAGAGAAAAATATGAACAGCAGTTTCAATGGCTTCTGCAGGAGGTGGAAAATCACAGAATTAAATCTCCTTGGTTCCAAGGAAGCTTTAAAGCATGTTTAGGAGAGAATGTACACTTCCTTAAGTGGCTACAATGTCATGCGCCCGGACTTCCCGACCACTAAGGCGCGTGACCTGACGGGATGCACACAGAATGGAAACAGTTGTGACACTCCGAAAATTGTCCCACGATTAGCACATGCAAATGCAATATTACAATGGCGTCCAGCCAAGATCTGTTCTTTATGCATTTTACCACCTAAAGCACTTTCAGAAGTGAGCTAAAAAAGGGCTGGTGAAGGCATCATAAACGAGAATTGCCCTCTTTATCATAGCTTACCGAGACCTTGTTCCCTTGGTTAATGGCATTCTATGGCTTCTGTCATGCCTTTATGAACATTTTGCAAATAGCAGGGTTAAAAGAACACGTTTGAAATGATCCTCACCATTAGTGTTAGCTGCAGTTGTCTCCAGTATAGTTATTTTAACGGTAGCTCGATGTCTTTAGGTCCCATGAGGGAGACCAAAATAGTGTCCAATTTTGATATAACTGGCACCGAACGACTTCACTTGGACCATAGAACGGAAGAAATCACGAAACCTGACAACAATAAGCCAAATTGAAAAATGAAATGGCCAAATGGGCAGTCAATCATGAAATAAGGATGCAAAACCACAAAGTCGGAGGTGAATAAGGGCGGTCCACGTTGAAGCGGGACTGCTCAAGAGCGGCCAGTGGTGGAGAAGGTACGCCCAGTCCGGGGTGGAGATCTCTTCAAACCTCCGGAATTCAAACCTTCAAACCGGAATGTCTTCATGGTTCCGGTCTGATCGGCGCTGCAGGAGTAGATTTTTTGGTAAAAAAAACAGCTATTAAAATTCGGGCAATGCCTATAAATACTGTATGCAACTATATGATGTCAGCATTTTTACACGGACTGGATCATAAATGGCATTATTATTACTATTATTAATATTATCATAACTTCCTCGGGAGGTAAAGGCCACATGCACATTTCAACAAACTTCTAGCATTTAATTATATTGTTCTTCGTCCACTCGAAATGAGGTACAATTCCAAACCTTTGCTGCTGACTTGGTCTTTGAATGGGAAGCGATTATAACGTGCCGTACGATTTTTAATCGGGTCCTCCATGAAAACGTGTTAGCAGCAGACAACATTACACCAGTGCATTCAATCAAACTACTTTTGAATGCTCAAGCCTGGCGTATCCTCCTTCTGAGATATCTTATGACACCAGCAGTAGCCCAAAACAATTATTACAATATACATATTTGGATGCCATAAACGAAACACCACAAGCTTCTAAGACATGCTACAACATGTCGATAGCTAGGTTGAGTATGCTGTTTCCACAAAATTGACACATGTCTACGCTCTTCTTCTCGCTTCTGTTTCATTCAATGGTTTTATCCCCTAAAATTCCAGGACAAAAAAGAAGAAAAAACACTGAACCTTACTTGAAAGTGAATTAAACAATTACACCACGAAAATTTCTTCCTTGAATGTTTCGAAAATTGAATAAATTTCACTCAGCCACTTTCTTGATTCTTTTTCTTGTATAAAATCATGAGTTCCGCATGGGGGAAGGGGAGACGCGTCCGCCCACTTTTGAGAGTGGGGAAGGACTGAGCATTTTGTCCCCCCCCCACGTTCACGCAGGTCGCATAACGTTGTTTCGAATACTGAAATCACGATAGCGAATAACGATGAACGGGCCTCCTGCAAACACACCAATTAAAGCCACAATTTCTGTGCGACAGCTGACTTTGGATATAGACGCCCAGTTTAGTCTTTCAGGGGGCCTTTGCTAGCACAATGACTCCGATATCAAGTCAGAAACCTTCTGCAAAATCAAATTTCAGTGGGCCCCAGGCTAGTTAAATGGGCCCAGCACCAATCCAGGGTGCCAGACGAGCCAAGGGCTCCGAGGAGCTCAGGGGGCCTAAGATCAGCACAATGGGCTCAGACAAGCTAATTAGATCCATTCCAGTTAAACGGGCTCAATGCTAACTCAAGGCTCTTGCCATTTCAAGGGACACCGATCCAGCTAGGGGCCATAGAACCAAGTTACGGCCTCTTACATAATCCCTCTCTGGGAGCCTAGACTAGCTCAGGGCTTCCGTTGAAATTCTACCTCAGAGGTAATTTCAGCTCAGGAGTCCCAAAGCAGCTTTAGCCCCAAGGTCAAGCCAAAAAGCTCGTATGCAATACCCTCTCCATGGCCCAGAAAATCTCAGATCAATTTTGTGAAACTCCCTCTCAGGAGACCCAACGTCAATTCAGGGGCCCAGGCCAACACAGGGGTTACAAGATCCGCATGGGGAGCTTAACCATCGACACGTGTCCTAAATAAGCTCAGAGGGCCAGGAATTTAAATAAGCTCTCAGCCAGGAATTTCGCTGGGATTCCGCTGGGGCCCAGCCGGCAATTTTGCGGGGCGTCAGCTGGATGTCTCAGTGGGGCTGAGTGGGCGTATTAATTCGTTTTTTTTTCTTGGGAGCATAGCGGAATCCCGACAGAGGACTTCGCTGGGCATCGGCAGGGCGTTAGCCGGGTCCCGGCTGCGAGGAGATCAGTTTGGCCTGGCGTTGTGCCTGGCCCCAGACTGCTGGGACGTTGCTGTTGTGCTGGGTCCTGACCTTAGCGTGTTTGGGCCCCCTGAGATGCAGCTTTAACTCAGGGGGCCCAGCACGCCGATGTGGCCCAAACAAACGTAAGAGTAGCTTGGGAGGCCCAAACAAACGTGAGAGGGCCAGACCAGCGGATGCCTCGATGAACTCACGGAGCCTTCAGATAAGCACAAGAGGGCCGCAAACAAGCTAAATGGGCCCATACGTTAAACGGACCCGATACCAACCCAGGGGCGCTTGTAAGCTCAAGAGACACCATTCCAGATATGGGTCATATGGCCAAGTTAAAAACCTCTTATTTAAATCATTTCAGGGGCCCTTACCAGTTGAGGTGGCCCCAGACCAGCTTGTGCCGCAAGACAAAGTCAGTAAATTCATGTAAAATACCCTTTCAGGATCCCGGATGAGCCTAGGGCCCCATGAAAAACTCTATTTAGGAGGCCCAAACCCAGCTCAGGGGGCCAAGATCAGCTGAAAGGGTTCATACCGTTAAGAGGTTCCAGACCAGATAAGGGGCCCCTGACGGTTCGGAGCGCCAGTCCAACACCGATATTTCAAGATCAGCGAGAGGACCCTGACCATCTAAAAGTACGTCAGATCAGTTTAGGGACCAGGCCTGTTGTGGGGGTCCAAATCGGCTCAGCGGGCTCTGAAAAACTCAGGGGACAGACCAGCTGGCCCCGCGACGATCCCAAGGGACCTAGATCAGCGCAATAGGGTCCGGACAAGCTAGAATGCCGATACCAGTTTAAAGGGTTCCATTCTAGCTCAGGGGTCCTTGCCAGCTCAAAGGACATCAATCCAGCAAGGGGCTCAACGACCAAGTCAAGGACCTCCTACGTAAATCCTCTTATGGGCCCTATACCAGCTCATGGCCGCCTCACTAATTCCATATAAAGGGTTCTTTCCAGCTTAGGGGGTCTCAAACCAGCGTGGGTCTAATGCTGAGCCTGTAAGTTTAAGTACAATACCCACTCACGGCCCCTGAACAGCCTAGGGGCTACCTGAAAAACCAACTCAAGGGCCGATATCAGCTGATACCAGTTAACGGGCCGCGACAAGCTCAGGGAGCCCCAGTGCCAACACATGGGTTTTGAAATCCGTTTGGGGGCCTGGTTATATAAAGGTGCCCCAAATCGGCTGTGGGGAGTCAATATAAACTCAAAGGACCCGCAATAAAAAAACTCGGGGACCCAGACATACTGATGGGACTCCAAAGCCGCTCAGAAGGTCCAGAAAAAAACTCAGGGGACGATACTGGCTGGGGACTCCAAGCCCAAGTCTAGAACCTTTTGTGCAAGTCTCTCAGGGGCCCAGATTTGCCACATGACCCTGACAGTTGGTGCGTCGATAAGCCCCCCCCCGGCCTCAGACTTTCTCAGGGGCCCCTAGGGAAGCTCCATCTCAATGGGCACAAAAGCCAGCTCAGGGGTCCCCAAACCATCTGAGGAAGGCCCCATACCAATTCAGGAGGGTCAAATAAGATAAAGGGCGCCAAATACTCCACCGGTCTCAGTGCCAACACAGGGGCTCAGCTCAGCCCATGAGTATTCATAAGCATTCCCCAGAACAACCCAAGGGCCCCTCCGAAACACGGATCTCAGAAGGCGCAAATTTAACTCAGAGGTGCAGACCAGCTCAGGGGTCCGAAGATCACCTGGCAGACTCCATATGAGTTCAGGGGCCCCGGACCAGATAAGGGGCTCAAAATGAGCGTATAGGCCCATTTCCCAACTCTTAGGGGTCCAGTTGAGCCCAGGGGTCACAAGATCAGTGCACGGGACCCAAACATGCAAAGGACCCAGACCAGTTCAAAAGCCAGCCCAGTTCAAGGTTCAGGGGCCCACACCAGCCCAGAGCCTAGTCTATTTCAGGTACCACAGACTAGCTTAACTTCACGAGATTCCAAAACTGCTAAAGGAGCCCACTGGGGGGGGAATACCAACGCAGGGGTTCCACACGCCAATTTAGTGGTCCAGCTCAGCTCTGGGGCCGTGAATCAGCTCAAGGGGCGCCAAATCAACTCAGGGGTCTTAACACGCGCAGTGGAAGGGTCCTAAAACGCCTCCACCTATTTTTCCAAGGTGGCCGGAGAACCGTTCCTTACCAGAATACGTTACTCGGCCACATTTGAGAGAATTCATAAGTGTGTCGACTGGTGAACGAATTTGGAAAACTGTTTAATAATTTACAAACATATGATCTTTGAAAATCAGACTTATATTTTGAGACCGTCGCAATCGCGGGGTAGCACCTGTTCGCCTGCACTGCAGACCGAGCGGTGACGTAATAAAGTCATATAATCAGGTTATATGTTAGGGTCCCCGCGCTTGAAGTTCAAGGTCACATATTAACACGCGCATTGACGGGGGGGGCGGGTACCTGCCCCCCTCGAGTTTTTCGGAGACAGCAGAAAAACGGCGGCGCGTAGCGCCGCCGTACTTGGTATACCTTTTCCCTCATCATTTTTACAACTTCTGTGAAAATTTTAAGGTTAGGTCATCTCAGGTCAGGTCACCAGTACAGGTCAAGTGACCCGACCTAAAAAAAGTTTAACATAGCATAAGTCGGAGCAGGGTGAACTTATCCGATTGAAACTCATATCACATAATGGCCCCACCGAGTTCTCTAAAATATGTTCCGGTATTTTTGATATCGATGACCTAAGGTCAGGTACGATGCATGACCTCTCCATTGGAAATACATGGGGAAAATGGTTTTTACGGAATAACTCAAAAACGGATGGTGATAGAGCATTTATTTTAGCTGCATTAGACTTGCCTGGGCTTTGCGGTTATAATGATGTGCATTTTATATAATTTGACCCTGACCTGACCTCAGGTCAGGTCAAATCCTTGATTTGACCTAGCAAGGTCAAATCATATATCATGCGATTCGGCTTGCTAAGAGGATTCATACAGTTCAAGTCGTTTTGCTCTATCTTAGCTTGTTCAGATGTAATGGCCGAAAAACTGAATTTACATGTTATCCCTATGACGGGCATGTTTTGACCTCTCGTGACCTTAAATGTGACCTGACAAAAAATGGTTCAAATGTTTTCGATGGAGAAGTGGATGGGCAGCCCAACGCCGTTTACCGTTTTTCGCTACCTACCGTGGTTCTCGAGATCTTAGGGGAGGCGGGTACCCGCCCCTCCCCCCGTCAATGCGAAGGTGGCTCAGACCCCCGTCAATGCGCGTGTTAAAGTCATTGGCCCAAGTGTTCTGGACAGATGTCATTGCTCAGTATAACGTATGATATGCTATCACTTCATAGTTAATGTTTTTGTTAGTGGCAATGCCACAGGTTGAGGTGAAAGGCCTTTTAAAGGTCCAACCTTCATTTCCCGCCAAAAAGCTGCTAAAGTGTCAGTTATATTGTAAACTATTGAGAATATGTCATGTTAAGCATAGGTCAGTGACCTGGAATGGCCTGGAGCTCAAACATTCGGAGGATATTATGTGGGACATTCCCTCTATGGCCTTAGTCCACTTTCAGTGTATTCCTGGCTTTTTCTGTGCAATCACAGAATTTTCCGATAGGTCTCCAGCGCGGCCCATATATGACCTTTACGACCTCGTTTGACCTTTAAGATACTGACTCAGGTCAATAAATCTTAGCCATTACGCTGATCGCCATCCCCCCATACACCCCCAGCAGGTGATTTTCTAACCCTCTTGGTTTCCAAGATCTCGGCAGTGCCTGAGCATCTCCTAAAGTGCCCCTAAGGGTGGCACTTTAGGACACCCCTCCACTGCACGTTGACGCCAGACCCTTCTCCAGCGAATGTGTTAAGGTAAGAGCATGACTCCACACTAAATCTCGTGCCCTCTGTGAAAGACCGACTTAGGGTGCTGCTTAGTTCAGCTGAAGGACCTTAGACCAGCTCGGGGACCCGGACTTTTCCTGACACAGAGCCGTTGCGCCGCCCCTGGCCTCTAGCACTCCTATTCAAAGAAGATGCAAAGGGACAGATAGTCAAATCTTGACTAAGCCGATCATAAAAATGCCGCGAATAGAACTATCATTACTTATAGGCCGGGAAAATATTATGTGAGGGCAAAAGTGGTAGGATCCGAGCTGACCCCTCCCCCTCCCCGCCCAGGTTCTCTCAATTTCTAAATCAGGGGGTCCTGATCCCTAACCCCCGGGATATCCACCCATGCGCGCAATCATGCAGAAAAGGGCGGTTTAAAGTGGATGAGTGCGCCAAATCATTGGGGCATCCTAGGGCTGAAAGGGAGGGGGAATCGTCAAAACAGGGTGCCCAACCACAAAATAGAGGGAGGCCGGAGGCAAATGAGGATGGTCCATGTTGAGGTGGGGCGCCACGAGGCTGTAAAATAGCAGACACTTCTTTCCGCGATCACCGCTGCTTCTCCCGTGCTGCCTGCCGCTGACGCCCTTCGCTCCGCCCGCTGCTCGCCTCGCGCGGTTCTACCTGCGCGCCGCCGTCGCGTTTCGGCTCGCTCTGTGGGACTGGATGGATGGGACGTGCATCATTCTGGGCAGTCATCACTCATCCCTGTACGTTTTAAGACTTCATACGTGTACCTATTCTTGTTATCCTAAGTTTGTGTACAGGCATGTTGCCCGTGAATGTGAGAACATGTATGGGTACATAAAGGCGGCCAATCGGTCACTATGACCCAATATACCAATAGTGGAGAAGGGGCGAACAATCATGCTGAAGAGGGCGACCAGAAGTAGACGAGGGTGGTCCATGTTGCAGTTGGGCGCCCCAGGGCTGAAAGGCGGTGGCTAATCATAAAATAAGGCACCCAATCACAAAGAAGAGGGCGGTGAGTAATCGATGAGGACGGTCCATGTGCACGTGGCGCGCCCAATAGTATGCCAGGGGAAGCTGGTTCGAAATTAAGGGTGGCTGACAGTGAACAAAGTCAGCTTAAAATGGTATTTTCTTTGCGTTTTGGTCTAGCATTGGTATTTTGTACCCAAAGTGTCGCCAACTGCGGGCGCCTCCGGCGCCCGAAAACGGCGGGGTCCGTCCTTGGGTCGTAAGGGGGAAGACAGCCCCTTTGTCCCCTGGATCTGTCGCTGTAGTGACCACAGGATACCTAACAAATAATATGGGGTCGGTTGTGAATGCAGTGTCTTGATATAATGGTAGGGGCTTGGTCGCGAAGCATATGGGCTCGGGAAGGATAAATGACGATTGCTTTACAGAGGGCCCGCAACTACGAGGCAGAGCTGGGCTCATTATTACGGTATTCCGCAAGGGGACCCAGTTGGGCAAGGTCGTCCATGATGTGGTAGGGGATCTGACCGCATCTTTAGGGGACCCGGTTTGACTAGGGACACTTGATTATGATAAGTGACCCTCTATGACTTAGGGGCGTGGGACTATGTAAAGGGATCAGCTTATGACTATATGGTGCCTGATAGGCATCGCAGGCATAGGAGCGTCCAGAATATTGAGGGTGAGGGTAACATGTGTTTTCAAGTAATTTTTTCCATTTAACACGATGGGGCTAATGCTAAACATATTGCTTATTTGGGAGAAGGGGTGTCATGGCCCCCTGGCCCTTGTTCCCCTGTTCTATTATCGGGAGCCTGGTCGTGACCACCGGAAGCCACGACTCTGGATTGGTGGGATATTTCCGAACTTTGGCGGGGCTTGCTTGGATTCCACCAAAGATGTGGAAAGCTGCACCCATTGACAATGACGTAGCCCACCTTTTCTCTGTACACATGATTTTTGGCGCAATTGCTCATTACTCGGGGATTTGCATGGGACTATCATTACGGGGCTAGCGTCGCTGTAGTGGCAGAAGTGGGAGCTGCTAACTGAACTTGGCAAAGCTGCTTTGTTTTTTTCCCGCAACAAAAGTCTCGTTGACATAGCAATTATAACATCCCAATCGTCAGCTGGCGCGAAAGTGAACGTGCACGTTTTGCAGAATAAGGAAATTTTTGCACGGAAAGCGTTTACTTTACCCTCGTTCTGTTAGAATTTATCCTGACTTCAGGAGTGTCAGGATAAAAATGTCACCATAAATTCAACGTCGTAGAATCGTGTCAGGCTAAGCGGAAATAATCATTATGTGTGTTTAGGTTAAGTTGATGTTGACATTTATCCACGAACTTAGCCCTGATATTGACCCGACGGTTTATCGCCGCATGTTTACCTTCCAACTTCAAACCCACTCGGCTGCATATGTCCCCGTCATAGGCGCTGGAATTAGGGGCAGGGGACGGCGGCCCCAAAATTTTGGACTGAGGGCAGTGCCTCTTCAACTTTGAGACGATTATGGACTTGCCAACAAATTAAGTGATGGGCAATTGACGTCTGTCCCGACCAGCTGTAATGGCCTTAGTCCCCCTCCCGAGCTGAAAAGAGAACTATTTTAACTCTTCTAACTATATTGCGCGTATATGACCCCTGCCCGACAACTCATTGGAAATAGCCACTCGAAGAACTATATCCCTTCCGCCCACACGCTTCCTGCGCCTATAGTGACGAGGTTACATGAGTTTCCCCCACTTTGCCTAGACACACGGTTATTTCACCGAAATTACGCAGATCACCGGCACTGTTTCAGGTATTTCGCGAACTTCCTAGTGAATCCGCGGACACCTGTCTCTGTTTCAGGTGTTCCGCGAACTCACTGAACAAACGGCCGGAATTCCACGGATTTACGAGCGTTCTTGGAAATCCGCGGACTCGCTGGGAAATCCGCGGATTCCCGGATTTCGCGGATACACTGTAACACATACATCCCCACCCCTGACGGCTTCCATGTGAGCTGGGGTTCGCACGGTCCCAGCCTGGGTATTTCTTCAGGGCACGTAGAATGATTGGCTACATCACGGATAGTTATTGCTTCCTTCTTATCATAGCTTATCTATGTTTAGAAGACTAAATCGAGTGTTCCTTCTGCATACCCCACTCTCCTCCTCGCTTGACGTGCGCTTGGCAGCCAAGCGGCCTGTAGTGTTGGGAACTCAGTACTTGGTACTGACTGTTACCTTTCATCGTATTGGTTGACCACCTCGCCACTAGAGGTCACCTGTGGGTGGGGCACGACGCCAATAAACAGTCTGGAAACGGTCACAGTGGCGTATGGACGCGCGCGCGGTCGGTCGACCACAGATCGGAAACGCTATACGGCCGTTTGCACTTTCACGGCCGTTTTAAGTATCGCGCCGTGATCGGGCGCCAGAGAGGGGTGGCCATGTTGCCGTGGTGTTACCATAATGCCCAATCCTGGCAGAGAATCTTATGGGCTTGGTGGTAGCCTCTGTCGGACAATGAAGCGACAGACGTGGTTCAAGCGATGGTACGAGTGTGGCATGGGGACAACACTCAGCTTGGTGATTTTAAAGTATGGAAGTTTTATTCAGAAGCAAGCAGCAGTTGTTCATGCTGCAGTCCAAGCTTACCACTCCCCCCCTGAAAAGCTTGACCTTGACGCCGTGCGAATCTATGCTGACATGAAAGGCACCCGGGTCTCTTTCAGCGTAGTCGGGCTTTCCTGTGCCGTTTTAACACGCGCCCCTCTGGGGTCCCTGGAATGACGCGCCCCGCTGGGGGCGTTTTACGCCCTTCTCCGTATCTCATTCCCCAGAAAAGCCAAAGGAAAATTAAGGAAGGCATTCAAAAGCTCACGACGAGACGAAGAGAAATTAT
Organism: Lepas anatifera; assembly: GCA_034440635.1. Taxonomy (NCBI): domain Eukaryota; kingdom Metazoa; phylum Arthropoda; class Thecostraca; family Lepadidae; genus Lepas; species Lepas anatifera. The sequence goes on from JAOTON010001037.1 coordinate 23,190, forward strand.
ATGAAGCATTTCTATAGCAGGTCAATATTGAGGTCAGCGAAGGTCAAAGAAGACTCCATAGGCTTACAACAGGGCGGTGTAGGTTTACCCTTCTAGATTTTTACTCAGCAAAGCTACAGTAACTATTTATGCATCATTGGATTCCTCTCATCTTGGAAAATCGAATGATGTATAATATGACCTTGCTAGGTCAAATTGTGAAAATAACCTCACATCGAGCTAGCTCAAGGTCACATGTTGACCTGGTATGGCCATGTTGCATATCAATCGACTCCCCGTGACAATTTAAGCACAATGAAAGCAAAATGAGAGGTTTATCTCAATTCAGTGAGCAGTTATTGGCAAAACAATCACTGTTTGTTCCTGTGACCTGTGACCTTTGATAAGTCAGATGGTCAAAAATCAACCTAAAAGTCAAGATTGTGGCAAGAATACACGGTTTGAGAGTTTTCAGCTATATTTATCCAGTTTTACGATCGCTTTTATTCCAATGACGATTGCTTTGCAGAGGGCCTGGAACTACGCGGCATGGGGGCCCGGCGACGGCCACAGAGACACACTCTGCCAGAGCTGGGCGCATTATTACAGTATTCCGCAAGGGGGACTCAGTTGGGCAAGGTCGCCCATGATGTGGAAGGGGATCCGGCCCCATCTTCAGGGGACCCGGTTTGACTAGGGACACTTGTTTATGATAAGCGACCCTTTATGACTTTAGGGGCGTGGGACTATGTAAAGGGATCAGCTTATGACTATATGGTGCTTGATAGGCATTGCAGGCATAGGAGCGTCCAGAATATTGAGGGTAAGGGCAACTTGTGTTTTCAAGTAATTTTTTCCACTTAACACGATGGGGCTAATGCTAAACATATTGCTTATTTGGGGGAAAAGGGTGTCATGGCCCCCTGGCCCCTGTTCCTACGCCTATGATAGGTATCCTGGAAAAATGTTATTGGACGAGGGAACAGTGTTATGCTATTATCGGGGAGCCTGGTTGTGACCACCGGAAGCCACGACTCTGGATTGGTGGGTTATTTCTGAACGTTGGCGGGGCTTGCTTGGATTCCACCAAAGATGTGAAAAGCTGCACCCATTGTCAATGACGTAGCCCACCTTTTCTCTGTACACATGAGTTTTGGCGCAATTGCTCATTGCTCGGGGATTTGCATGGGACTATCATTACGGGGCTAGCGTCGCTGTATTGGCAGAAGTGGAAGCTGCTAACTGAACTAGGGAAAGTTGCTTTGTTTATTTTCCGCAACAAAAGTCTCGTTGCCATACCAATTGTAGATAGCCTACTTTTGACCCGACCGCCTTTTGACCCGACCGCGAGTGAGCAGTACCTCACTGCTGTGCAGTACGTTTGTTGTAGATGGCGCTGTACCTGTTGGCCAATGCTCCTGCCACACGGCAGATGGCAGAGCGGCGTGACCTCTCTTCCGGTCATTATTTGGAAATTTGTTATTTGACTTTTAGGAAGTGATTTAAGTGATGAGTATTATGACTAATTTAAAGTTATAGTTAAATTTTGCAGTTATTAATTCCGAGCGTGTTTAGGAAGTTTGTTTTAGGCCTTGCTTGTCAATCATTTTCCGGTGCCGGGTCATGCGGTGACCCAGGGCTCATTTCCTGTCTAGACTGCGAGCGAGACGGACCTGCGTGTCTTCTATCGTGCACCATTTCTTCAACCGGAACGTGAGTTGAACTAAGTTGAAAGTGTTTAAATTGATAATTGAAATAATTCAAAGCAGCTTCTCATTAGTATCTTAATATTGTTTGGTGTTGTACCTTTTCTCTGGATTGAGGTTTCACCTGCGGTAGATTCGAACTTGTGCTGAGTTTGAGCTTCTATATATTTTCTGCTATCGCCGTCGTACTTGGATTCCTGTCGATGTCTTATTTTATAATTGTTTATCTCGCTAGTATGTCTTCATGGTTAGTTTTGACTGTTGTACTTTTTGGTGAAAATATTTTATTTTCACCAGGGCGGGACATTTGTCCCGGGACTTCGTCCCTCGACCGGACTTGGTCATGGAGTCGCTGTTGGTGCGATGACTTCGCCGATGCCTTCAAATACAGCATGCCAGCTTATCACGCCTACTTTTGGACTGGTCCTACGGAATCGGAGTTGAAGTGGAGAGTATTCGGCAATGACACTCGGCCTACACACTCGCAACACTCCGGACCGTCTACAAATTGGTGACAGCGGAAAACTTCGAAAAGTAAGGATGCTGTGTTTCAGTTGTGTCCCGTCGTCCTGGTTCTCCGGAATCAGCGTTCTGGTTCGCCGGCATCGTGTTCTGGTGCTTCTCTGATTATCGACAAATTCTAGTGTTTTCCTTCGCCGACATCGCTTCTGGTGCCTCTCAGCCGCACCATGTGTCGGTGCCTCTTATTTGGCATCCCTACTTTTGATGTTGTTTCTCGCCGGTACCTCCATCTACTGTTGAAGTAACTTGAGGAAGCTGAATTCTTCAGTTTGAGTCAAAGTTCGGAATATTTCCCCAGAGTGAACATTTTCTTTTTAATGTAGTGTTTCTCATGTATGCCAAACTTTGCAGCTTATGATAAATTGCGCTGCTTGTTGTGAGATGTAAAGTTTCGAGCCAGCCAGGCTAGCCTTTCAATTTTTGCCTCACAATATTTTTGCCATTGGGAAATTGATTAATAATGAGTAGTAAAACCCCTCTAGTTAAGCTCGAACCCTTGAAGACTTAGAAATGGCTTCTTCAAACGGGTTGCAGCTCCTGCGAGGATTTTTGAAGATTTAGATTTCAGACATGCTATCACCGGAATCGCTTCCTGTGAGCGTTGCAGAGTCCATTTTTGCCCCACCAATAGGAACAGTCCCGAACACTAGTGATCCACCTGCACAGGTTGACGAAGCGGGTGCTGTCTCTGATGCTCCAGATGTTGAAAGTGAGAACGAGACCGAACACACTACTGTTTCAGCTGCAGATGACGTTGGTTCCATACCAGAACCTCAAACCCCTGTTAATGAAACCTTTGAACCTGTAGAACTTAGACGTTCAACCAGAGCAAAAAGGCCTCCAGACAGATTTGGGAACTAAGCTTACCGTTTTTACTCAGTCAATGTTGTGCCTGTCCTTCGTTTCCTTTTTTCATGCTACCTTAAATGCTTGGGTAATATCCGCACTTCGAGTTATTGTGAAATTCGGTGTTTCGTATCACCGTAATGATTTCTTGAATTTGTGGGTTAAACCTAATCATAACTCCGTACCTTTTACGTCTATTCAGTGAAATCAGGGATTATCGCCCTGAATGACTAGTCGTTGATTGGTTTTTGAGGTAAGGTTTAGCATAGATGCCTGTTGCTCAGAATCTGAATTGATGCTTGCTTCAGCTCTGATTGCTTACTTCAGCTTTTGTTTTTGTTTTTAGCAAAGAGGTAGACAAATATCACGCTGATACCGCTTGGAAAGGTCAAAATACGTGAGCGTATTTTTTGTGGATCGTTGAAAACATTGCACTCAATGTAAACCTCCGCTTTAATTCTGCTTCGTTAATTTGTCCAATTTCAATGGGTTGACGACCTCCTCGGCAAAGTGAAACACGGTTTCTATGCCGGTTGGTAGATGCTTTTTTCGGGTACTGGATGATATCTGATACTTTGTGATGGTTAAAGTAAGCCTGCTAGTAACTGAGGGTTACTCTGGAACAGTTACGTAAGATTTGTGGATTTATTCCGTAAACATTTCTGCCAGCATAATTCTTTGACTGTGTTCTCAGTGCATTTATTATTCAGATCCGTTGATGCTTTGCGGAAACTTTGGGTTTCTGCTACAGTGATGGTTTTCTCCTCACAGCTTACCTTAATGGTTGTAGAAAGACAAATTACACCATTTTTGCTGCTCTTCCATTTTTTGTCATTTTTTCCTTTGAAGGCTGATTTTGAATAAGTCTAGTCTGGCTCTGATGGTCTTAGCTGGAAAGTGATCTGTTGACCGATGGTGATAACGCAACTTGAAAATGCTCAGCAAGGTGAACGTCGTGGCGTTGTGGCATGTTAGACATCATGTTTGAAGTCATCGCGATGGTTTTTTTCTTGTATATCGTGCTATAGTTTGATTCTGAGTCTAATTTTCAAAGCGCTGATTTTCACATCTGTTTTTTCGTTGGTCTGGTGGAATGTGGATGGCCGATGTTTCCTTTTTTCTTCCGTTGACGGGATGGAGTGTAGATAGCCTACTTTTGACCCGACCGCCTTTTGACCCGACCGCGAGTGAGCAGTACCTCACTGCTGTGCAGTACGTTTGTTGTAGATGGCGCTGTACCTGTTAGCCAATGCTCCTGCCACACGGCAGATGGCAGAGCGGCGTGACCTCTTCCGGTCATTATTTGGAAATTTGTTATTTGACTTTTAGGAAGTGATTTAAGTGATGAGTATTATGACTAATTTAAAGTTATAGTTAAATTTTGCAGTTATTAATTCCGAGCGTGTTTAGGAAGTTTGTTTTAGGCCTTGCTTGTCAATCATTTTCCGGTGCCGGGTCATGCGGTGACCCAGGGCTCATTTCCTGTCTAGACTGCGAGCGAGACGGACCTGCGTGTCTTCTATCGTGCACCATTTCTTCAACCGGAACGTGAGTTGAACTAAGTTGAAAGTGTTTAAATTGATAATTGAAATAATTCAAAGCAGCTTCTCATTAGTATCTTAATATTGTTTGGTGTTGTACCTTTTCTCTGGATTGAGGTTTCACCTGCGGTAGATTCGAACTTGTGCTGAGTTTGAGCTTCTATATATTTTCTGCTATCGCCGTCGTACTTGGATTCCTGTCGATGTCTTATTTTATAATTGTTTATCTCGCTAGTATGTCTTCATGGTTAGTTTTGACTGTTGTACTTTTTGGTGAAAATATTTTATTTTCACCAGGGCGGACATTTGTCCCGGGACTTCGTCCCTCGACCGGACTTGGTCATGGAGTCGCTGTTGGTGCGATGACTTCGCCGATGCCTTCAAATACAGCATGCCAGCTTATCACGCCTACTTTTGGACTGGTCCTACGGAATCGGAGTTGAAGTGGAGAGTATTCGGCAATGACACTCGGCCTCACACTCGCAACACTCCGGACCGTCTACACAATTATAACATCTCAATCGTCAGCTGGCGCGATAGTGAACGTGCACGTTTTGCAGAATAAGGGAATTTTTGCACGGAAAGCGTTTTCTTTATCCTCGTTCTGTTAGAATTTATCCTGACTTCAGGAGTGTCAGGATAAAAATGTCACCATAAATTCAACGTCGTAGAATCGTGTCAGGCTAAGCGGAAATATTCATTAAGTGTGCATTGTAGCTTATATTTTTCAAGAAGATTTGGATACGAGAGGGATTGTTCTGTGACATTACCATTTTTCAGAGACATACCTATATCTTTGAACGTTGTTTTTATTTTTATGCTTTATGCCATCTAAGTGCGTTAAAATATCTCCGTACTGCAACTTCCCGCAAATTCCCGAGGCTGTAACTCGCCCCCAGTGACTTGGGATGTAATTATTTACTTCATTTTGATCGGCCATGGGCAGATTCATGGGCAAAGTGTTCCTTGCCTGGGGCTTAGCACATGTGGTATCGTACGTGTGATTGCAATTACGCATGACTGATGAATGGCCTCTAATATGATATCAGTAAGAGTCAGTAACATTCACGTCCAGCCAATATGACAAATTGGCGATGTGCGGGATCGTAGATGATGTGTTTCTGCCGTTATCCGATGTAGACCGAAACCCAATTGCTGTGGGGAGCTGGGGAGGATCATGGACTTCTTGGGAGAGTTGAAAAGCCAGAGCCAGATGATTGGAGTGGGACGGAGGGCACCGTGGGTCTGCTGACATCCAATTTGTTGGACGGTTTTTGAAGCCTATTGAGGTTGGCGGCCGTCTGTGCTGTTGAGGCACCTCCAGTTTCCTGGCCGGACAGCAGGCGGCGGACACGGGACGGTGGTACGTGCGCCAGCCTCGGCTCTCATCGATCCGGCTCGTCTATCTCGCTCCCAGCGGACGCACCAGCGGCGGCTCGAGCTGCGGCGGCGGCAGTCCGCGCCATGGATGCCGCTGGGGCGGCGGCAGTCCGCACCATGGGTGCCGCTGCGGCGGCGACAGTCCGCGCCATGGATGCCGCTGCGGCGGCGGTCCGCACCATGAATGCTGCTGTTTTTTTCTGCTACCTCCAATCACATATTGCGCGTGCTTGTACCGGCTCCTCGCATTCTTGTGCGCGTGGAGCAAATTTCGATTTTTCCTCAGTCACACTGTAAGTAAAAAATCGCAATCAAGTCCAAACGTTTCAATCGCACCAAATATTGTTTTTGTAATGTCACTGAAAGAAGACAGAAGTGCCTCTTTATATTTACCTGGTAAATGCGCTCTGTCGTGGAACAAACTCCAACTTATCACCCGTCTATCAGGGATTACCATATGTTTCCAATGAGTTCATGGGGGTGCACTGACTGGCCCGTTGTTCGTTCCGATAGATCTACTTGCGTTTTGATTACCGAAGATTCACATCTCCGAAATACGGTTTCCCAAGCGAGTGCATTAAACAAACAGCTTCTGGTAAATCCTGAAAACCATTGACGGTCAGCGCACGAAACTCATGACACGAATACAAGTCTCGGGACATTCTCTCCGAGATAACAGCGATAACGTCGCAATAAATTAAGAAAACATCTAAAAAACATCGGCGGTGGCGTATGCACTGGTAGTGTTGATGAGCTAGCTGTAGGTGGTCTCCTCTCACCGGAGTACCGAGGGACACTCGCGGCAGGAGTGTGGTACCACAGGCCACCCCCACATGCCTGTCTGGTGGCCCACATCACCACTACTGCGTCCTAGCCGACCGGCGCTGATCACTGGTACAGTCGCCTGGAGTTCATCTGCGCCAGGCCAAGTTAGAGCACGAGCCATATCACGGTTCGCTGGGGGCGGCGTTACAGTTCGCCAGTGCCGCGTCGTACTTTGCCGATGCTGCGCCACATTCTGCTAGTGCCGCGTCGCAGATCGCCGATGTTGCGTCACAGTCTGTTTGTGCCGCGTCACATTTCGCCAGCGCCTCGTCTTAGTTCGCCACTGCCGCGTCACAGTCCGTTGCAGGAGACTTTTGGCCTGCGGAGAATGGAGGCGTCGGAAGGAAGCCTCAGATGTCGGTCTGCTGATGCGGCCGCAGCTCCAATAGTTCCAGCCCGTCGCCGCGCCGGCTGGCCAGAAGTTTATTGTTGTTGCCGTTGGGAGGCGGCGGCGGCGCGCGGCCCAGCAGCGCGCAGTGGCTGTTGGTCTCGGAGTCGGACGTGTTGCCTACATCCTCGAGTGCCGGCTGCCTTCTGGCCAGGGCGGCGCCAGCCCCACCATTGTTGTTGTCGCTGGCGCCGGTGTGGTTGGCAGCGCCGGCTGCCGGTGAAGAGGTCAGCGCCACCGCCGCCTCCACCCGCTCCGCACTTTCTCCTTCACTCTCCAGTACCTTGATCTTCTGTATCATCTCCCTGATCTCATACCGCAGCAGACCGAGAAAGCAGAGCTTGAGGAACGCTATCACACAGTAGCCAAGCACGAACAGCAGGTCGGCAGAGTTGCGGTACCAGCGCAGCAGCGGCTGCAGGCAGCCCCGGCCCGACGGCAGCTGCTGCCGTCGGCTGCGGTAGCAGGTGCCGTTGTAGGGCGGTGGCGGCGGCGTGGTGGTCGGGTACAGACTGGGCGGCGACGGCCACGGTCCTCGCCGCTGCCAGGTTCGCTTGCGGTAGGCCTGGGCCACGGGCGGCTGCTGGGGTGGCGGTTGAGGAGGCGGCTGCTGGGGCGGCGGCTGCGGAGGCGGCAGCTGCGGCGCGGGAGCGCAGCAGGAGGCGGGCAGCAGGGCGCCGGCCGGCAGCCCGCCGCCGCGCAGACGCCGCCGCCACTCGGACTCGTTGTAATCGGCTGGTGTGAAAAGGCCGCAGCAATGCTCGGCCCACTGCACGTGGTCCCACAGCGCCGTGAACTCCGGCTGCACGCCGTACTCGGTGGCGAGCCGGTGCGCCAGCTCGGCGGGCAGCTCGGCGCACAGCCGCTGGTAGCGAAACGCCCACACGGCGCCTACCACCAGGTCGCCGCACAGCAGGAACAGCAGCACTAGCCAGTAGACGTTCAGCAAACGTTCGTTGAGCCGCAGCGCGCCGATACAGCCGATCACCTGGATGACGCCGCCCTGCAGTACGGTGGCGGCGTAGGCGTAAAGAAAGGTGGGGTGGTAGTAGCGCACGCTGCTCACCAGCGACATGCGCGCATCTCCAAACACATAACTGCCCACTGCCACGAACAGTAACACCGAAATCAGAAGTACCAGGTTGCATGTGTAAATCCATAGCCGGTAGTAGCGCATCGCCTTCATGCGAAACATGCCCCCGGCGGCGGTGCGTGCGCCGGCCCGCGCCTCAGCGAGGCGGAGAGCGCAGACACCGGGGCGGGCCAGCGGCAGCCGGTGTGGCGCAGCCGGACAAACAGCCGACAGTGCTGTGCTGAACACATGGCGCGGCTAGCACATCACCGGGCATTGTCATGCCATGGCTGGCCTACCAGACGCTGCCGATTCAGGTTACTGTGGTAGAAATCGATGTTTGCGATAAGCACTTAGTATATCACAAACTGCGGTACAATCATGCGTGACGTCTCTTTAAATTTTCTGAATAGTTAGTCTGTCCTAATCAAGAACTACCACGGTGACAGCGTGATAGCCGTGGCCGGCCCTGCCGCACGTTTGCGACGTGAGCATCCCCTGGCGCAGTGCTCTGGACCTGGCACCGTGTCGGCCGCACCGAAGTTGTCGGGTGGTTCAATAGCGACCTCCTCGGCGTGTGGTGACGTCAGTGGAACGGCCGCTGACCTTTCGGCGGTGCACCTGCCGGCGACGAGAGCAAGCGTCGTCAGAGCAGAGAACCGCCAGCACATCCACACTCCTCAGAGAACTGTCAGCACGTTCACACTCCTCAGAGAATCGTCAGCACATCCACACTCCTTAGAGAACCGTCAGCACATTCGCACTCCTTAGAGAACCGCCAGAACATCCACACTCCTCAGAGAACTGTCAGCACGTAAACAATCCTCAGAGAATCGTCAGCACATCCACACTCCTCAGAGAATCGCCTGCACATCCACACTCCTTAGAGAACCGTCAGCACATCCACACTCCTCAGAGAACTGTCAGCACATCCACGCTCCTCAGAGAATCGCCAGCACATCCACACTCCTTAACACGCGCATTGACGGGGGTCTGAGCCACCTTCGCATTGACTGGGGGGGGCGGGTATCCGCCCTCCCTAAGATCTCGAGAACCACGGTAGGTAGCGAAAAACGGTAAACGGTGTTGGGTTGCCCATCTACTTCTCCATCGAAAACATTTGAACCATTTTTTGTCAGGTTACATTTAAGGTCACGAGAGGTCAAGAACAGCCGTCATAGGGATAAAATGTAAATTCAGTTTTTCGGCCATTACATCTGAACAAGTAAAGATAGAACAAAACAACTTGAACTATATGAATCCTCTCAGCAAGCCAAATTGAATGATATATAATTTGACCTTGCTAGGTCAAATCAAGGATTTGACCTGACCTGAGGTCATGTCAGGGTCAAATTATATAAATGTATATCATTAGAACCGCAAAGCCCAGGCGAGTCTAATGCAGCTAAAATAAATGCTCTATCACCATCCGTTACTGAGTTATTCCGTAAAAACGATTTTTCCATGTATTTCCAACGGAGAGGTCATGCCTCGTACCTGACCTTAGGTCATCGATATAAAAAATACTGCAACCTATTTTAGAGAACTCGGTGGAGTCATTATGTGATATGAGTTTCAATCGGATAAGTTCACCCTGCTCCGACTTATGCTATCTTAAACTTTTTTTTGAGGTCGGGTCACTTGACCTGTACTGGTGACCTGACCTTGAATGACCTAACCTTAATATTTTCACAGAAATTGTAAAAATCATGAGGGAAAAGGTATGCCAAGTACGGCGGCGCTACGCGCTGCCGTTTTTCTGCTATCTCTGAAAAACCCGAGGGGGGCGGGTACCCGCCCCCGTCAATGCGCGTGTTAAAGAACCGCCAGAACATCCGCAGTCCTCAGAGAACCGTCAGCACATCCACACTCCTCGGAGAACCGCCAGCACATCCACACTCATCAGGGAACTGTCAGCACATTTACACTCCTCAGAGAACCGTCAGCACATCCCTACTCCTCAGAGAACCGTCAGCACATTCACACTCCTCAGAGAACCGTCAGCACATCCACACTCCCCAAAGAACCGTCAGCACAGCTACACTCCTTAGAGAACCGCCAGAACATCCACACTCCTCAGAGATTCGTCAACACATCCACACTCCTCAGAGAATCGCCAGCACATCCACACTCTTTAGAGAACCGTCAGCACATCCACACTCCTCGGAGAACCGCCAGCACAGCCACACTCCTCAGAGAACCGCCAGCACATCCACATTCCTTAAAGAACCGTCAGAACATCCACACTCCTCAGAGAACCGCCGGAGCATTCACACTCCTCAGAGAACCGTCAGCCCATTCGCACTCCTCAGAGAACTGTCAGCACATCCACACTCCTTAGAGAACCGTCAGCACATCCACACTCCTCAGAGAACTTTCAGCACATCCACACTCCTCAGAGAACCGCCAGCACATCCACACTTCTCAGAGAACCGTCAACACATCCACACTCCTCAGAGAATCGCCAGCACATCCACACTCCTCATACAAGACTCCTCAGGCAATACATATAGCTGTTCTAGAAATCAAGTTACACCCTGGTTATGTCAGCCTAATTTTGAAATAACAGAACCGCCTTACATGGTTTAGAGATGACGTCACAACTCGTTGACCTGACTTGACCTAATGCCAAAGTGTTGTCATAAATTGTAAAATGGATCACACTAGAGGACTGCAAACGACTCGCGTCTCATTTGAATCGGCTTGAAATCATTCACGCAAGACTGAGGGGTCCGATCGGACCCCCAGGGGGTGAAGGGTTAAGGCATAATTTTGCGACACCAGTGTCAGCATATTTACTGTAAGAAATGTAACACTCGTTGTAGTTTGGAAGTGTGTCAAACACAGGCAAGTCTCTAAATATTACGTGTGGTAAGGGGCCGCTCATAAATTACGTCACGTTCCGAGGGGGGGTGTTCGGCCAAAACGTGACGTGCTGTAACGTGGGAGAGGGGTTGACGAAAGGTGACTTGCTGATACACGTGGTGGTCTTTTCCCGCCGGAATTTTTTGGGGTTTTGTTTGAACTCTTAAGTTGTGGTTTGGAAAATAATTCTTATTCATTTGAAAAAAATAGGCACACTACATCTTTTTATCGTGAAATCCCCTAATGTTGTCACGTCACGTCCATTAGGGGCGAATCGCGAGGGGGGCGGGTCGTAACAACTCTCCCCTGTAAGTCTGAAGATGGAGAAAACAGAGTGAGAGAAACCGGGGCAAAACGGACACTGAGGGTAAGACGGGCACTGAGGGCAAGACGGACACTGAGGGTAAGACGGACACTGAGGGTAAGACGGACACTGAGGGCAAGACGGACACTGAGGGTAAGACGGACACTGAGGGCAAGACGGACACTGAGGGTAAGACGGACACTGAGGGCAAGACGGACACTGAGGGTAAGACGGACACTGAGGGTAAGACGGACACTGAGGGAAGACGGGCACTGAGGGCAAGACGGACACTGAGGGTAAGACGGACACTGAGGGTAAGACGGACACTGAGGGTAAGACGGACACTGAGGGTAAGACGGACACTGAGGGTAAGACGGACACTGAGGGTAAGACGGGCACTGAGGGCAAGACGGACACTGAGGGTAAGACGGGCACTGAGGGCAAGACGGACACTGAGGGCAAGACGGACACTGAGGGCAAGACGGACACTGAGGGCAAGACGGACACTGAGGGTAAGACGGACACTGAGGGTAAGACGGACACTGAGGGTAAGACGGGCACTGAGGGCAAGACGGACACTGAGGGTAAGACGGACACTGAGGGCAAGACGGACACTAAGGGTAAGACGGACACTGAGGGTAAGACGGACACTGAGGGTAAGACGGGCACTGAGGGCAAGACGGACACTGAGGGTAAGACGGACACTGAGGGCAAGACGGACACTGAGGGTAAGACGGACACTGAGGGTAAGACGGACACTGAGGGTAAGACGGACACTGAGGGTAAGACGGACACTGAGGGTAAGACGGGCACTGAGGGTAAGACGGACACTGAGGGTAAGACGGGCACTGAGGGCAAGACGGACACTGAGGGTAAGACGGACACTGAGGGTAAGACGGACACTGAGGGTAAGACGGGCACTGAGGGTAAGACGGACACTGAGGGTAAGACGGGCACTGAGGGCAAGACGGACACTGAGGGTAAGACGGACACTGAGGGTAAGACGGACACTGAGGGTAAGACGGACACTGAGAGTAAGACGGACACTGAGGGTAAGACGGACACTGAGGGTAAGACGGACACTGAGGGTAAGACGGACACTGAGGGTAAGACGGACACTGAGGGTAAGACGGACACCCGCTGTCCGGGACGGGCTGACGGCGCCACCACCGAGATAAGCCTGTACTACATTTCTATTTGGAGCGCGTTGGTCGGAGGATCACGTTGAGTGCGATAAGCTCGCTACATCTTATATGATTTTCATAAAAATAGAAACGGTAGTCGATTTGCTCATTTCATAATCGACTTCGTAAGGCCATGGCATGGATGTTTGTACAGATATCTTATTGGTATTATGTAAAATAGCTTTTCAAGGTGTTGCATTTTGTTCCACGCAGCCGCTGACCGTGAAATCACGATGGCATCCAATTCATGTGTAAGTTTGTTTGGGAAGAGCAAAGAAGGCTAACAGGGACACCGGTCGTGGACCTTAGAAATACTAGTAGAGTAATACCATACTGCGATGATAATATGTTTGAGTGCGAACATTAACGATGCATATTCTTATTAAAGTGAGCCTGAATTGTTCTCGCTCAATAACAGGGTTCTACGACAGCCGATGATATTTTGACCCTCGTCATAAATAATCAGAAAAGGTCCAATTGACTTTGTCAGAAAGTCAGCAAATGCTGGATCCGTTATCATTTCAAGTAAAAACTGTGATTTGCGCATGAGAATACGGTAAATTAGCGATCATATTTGTGATGATATTTCATTCAAAACGATACGACCGTCTTGCTCCATGCGGTGACCATGTTGCCCCATAGGGTGGGGCGAAATGGACTTCTACTTTTTTCTCAACTCAACGCAAATTCTAACATAAGAATTGCAGACAAATGGCTGCTTGCACAGTTGCACATCAATGTATGAAGTAATTCTACAGCACAAATGGGGACGAAACAAATTCATTAAGCCGCGGGGACAGGCCTCGGACAACTAGTAGACGGGGAGGGGGTGGGAGGAAGATTTTGTGCTTATTGGCTGTCTTTGAAAATGAAACCCACGGTACACTTTACCAACACATCTACAGGTAAGAGAGAGAAAATGCAAAAAATCCAAGTCTAGTCCCAAAATTTCGGAGGCGTCCCCGCTCATTCGCGAGTTGAGGGGACGTGTCTCCCCGAGTTGGGGGTGTCTCCCCGAGTTGGGGGGTGTCTCCCCGAGTTGGGGGAACACGTCTCCCTTGCTCCCCGTTTTCGGCACCAGTGACTTTGAGGTTGGCTGCAATGCAAAAACGCTGCAGTTAACATATATGCCCTCGTTTAAAACGTTGCTGTTATCCGAACTTTCTAAGGCCTGTAGGCCAAACCGGGTGAGTTTTGCATTTATGTACCCTGATAGATTTGCAAGGTGTAACACTTTCCGTGATTTGTGACTAAAGACAAATTATAAAACATATGAAAATCTAGTTGTTGGTAACTCTTGTGCATTATTTGCTACCTATCTCTTGAAAAACATGGGCGAATCTCAGCCAACATTCATATATCAAGCGTTCATAATTAAAAAGGTATTACAACAACCTCTCAAACTTACCGTGCATATGTATTCCATGGCAATCATAGAAATATAAAGAAGGAATGAGGAAACTTGATCCACCTGTGAACAGGGACGTAGCCAAAAGGAGGGCACAGGGACCACGTACTTCCCCCCCCACCGGTGACGACGTGCCCCTCAGCCGCTGAGTGGTGCGCCCCGTTTTGCCTGTCCCTCGGTCCAATGTGCCCGTGCACCGCTGAGCCTGGATGCAGTGGGACCACATTCAACACCAAAGTCCTTCTGTGGAAATGGGGCACCCTGTCGCTTGACAAGGCCCTTGGGAGCAGTTGGGGTACATAATCCAGGAACCGCCGGAATTCCCGTACTGCAATGGAGTGCCCCCTCCCCCCGTAAGGCCCACTCGTCAGCAAGGGCACACTGAGAGAAATTTCGGACATCCAATGTCGCAGTGACTCTCTGCTGCGGATTCTGCGGCTGCAATTTTAGTGGTCGACCCCTGCCAAGAGCGTCGCTGGTCTTAAAGAAAAGGGTCAGTCCCCAATAAATGGTGTCACTTCCGAGGTGTCCAATACCTCAAATCCATAAATAATTATTTTGGGGTATCAGACACCTGCTTTGAGCGTGCTTAGACACCCTCAGGAGCACTGTCTGATTCTACAAAGGAGTCATCTCCACCTTTATGGGAGTCACTTGGAGCGATTGAAACTCTCAAAAACAACGGCTAGTTTTTCTAAGAGTTAGCTGACTCCCTACTGTGATCTTGACTCCCTAATACATACCGTCCGACGCCTAAAAAGGTGTCAAATATCTCCGAAATGCGGAGTCGGACTTCTTTGCGTGCATGTGCGTTGTCTTTTTTTACTGAAAGGCAAACCACGCCGCCGTTGAGGTAGCCATATTGAATTGATCGGCCACACGGTTTGGTGACTTTTCCGTTGTTATCTCCGTGAATAATCGGCAGCATGATTATTATCTGAGAGAAAATGAAAACCGCACGAGAGTGTCAGAGGAGCTACTGATCAAGGAGCCGCAAGTCACCAATACACGAGGTCATCAGTTCAAGGTCGCCCATCCTCGTGCAAATGCCCGTGCTCGGCGGAACCACCTGGGTTACAGGGCCGTGGCAGAATGGAACAGTTCTATCCTGCGTTATCGAGTGTGAAACGGTGAACAAGTTCAGGAGCAGCCCGGATGAGCACTGGGCAAGGATACAGTGGGATTCTATGAACTCGCGGTGTCACTAAGAGGGTGCATTGTGGGTGACAAGCCCAAGTGATAAAGGCATTTTAGGAAGCCTATAAATATTCAGCTTCCATAAAAATCATAAACAATAAGAAACCACTTGGGAGGTAAGCCGTGCCAATTCGGCCAGCTGTCGGTTTGTGTTAAAGTGCTGTGGTATAGGACCGTTGACAGTGGCGGATCTAGCCGGTATAAACCCAAAAGAAGATAAGCTAAAAAAATTGTCACGGGGTGAAACGCGGCCGAAATATATTGTTGTTTTTTGTTTTGCTCTCTAAGGCCTAATGCTTACACTGGATTTTAATGGTTCTGTCTGAAGTTAAGAGTTGAAGTACCAGAACCTTGCTTTTAAAGTAAATATGAGTCAGGCAAAAAGGAGGTTGACAGCTTTGGGGGAAACATAGCTTTGCTCCGAGATTTCCGTTTAGGGGACAAATGCCTTTTAGCTCCCCCTGGATCTGCCACAAATATGAAAATGTATTGATTGCCTTTGGCTGACTAGTGAGAATGCGCATCGGGACGGTGGATCAATGGCGTTGACCTTTTGTGGGATTGGGAGACCCTGCGAGTCAGACACTGGCAGATCCAGGAGGAGGGTAAACTGTAGAATTGTCGTCCCGAAATCCCCGATTTTTACCGGTTTTCCTAAAAAACGTTTTTTCACGATTTTGGGCCCCTTTGCCCCCCCCTCCCAGCCGTCGGTCTGGATCCGACCAAGTCAGGATGTGGGTTGATGAACAGCTGTCCATTGGGTTCGTTTGCGAGTTTGTGTGTCGTTTTTTTTAGATCGAATACCTACAATGGTTCTTTTTTTCTTCTGTGGTTTTCATGATACGCTCAGGCAAGTCCTGTGGTTGGATTTAAGTTGGAGAGTTGGAGTATGCTGAAGCATTGACCCCAAAAATATAAGCAAGTCACACCCATTCGAAAAGAAAAGAACCCATATTTGGGGTCACGACTTTTCTCATGACACCTCTACAGGGGTCATCAGGACAAAATAGGGGCGTCAAATGACACCTAGACCCTCTTCAGAGGTGTCAATTGACTCCTTCCCACGTACCATGACTCCTTTAGGGGAGTCTGATGACCCTTTATTGGGTGTCAAATGACACCTTACGCGGAGTCGGATGACTCCCTAAGGGGTGTCAGATGACCCTTTTTGACTCTCCAATCAAGAGTCGCGACTCCGAAGATAGGAGTCGGACACCCCTGATCCCAAATTTGGTGGGAAAAAGACTCCCCAAAGAGGGGTCTTCCAGATACCCCAAAAGGGTGGACTTTTTTACGGCATTACCTGATACCCCAATCAGGTGTCGTTTTTTCTCTAAGTGCAGGGGCGAGGCCAGTGCGCACAGAACAAAATGGAGGTACGTGAACCGCAGCTGGTGTCCAAATGCCCCTCGACTGCGTGAGACTCCGTTGTGAACGTGACCCTCGGGCGGAAGTGTCTCACGCAGCTAAATCCAGGTGCAACATGACAGTGGGTTACATGCAGGGGCGCAACCAGGAACACAGCACTCTCGTGCTCTTATTGGTGCCGAGGTACCCTCGACATCTAATGTGGTGTGTCCCCTTGATCCTTTGCACTTCGGCCCAACGTGCCTTCCGCCGCTGAGCCTGGTTGCAAATGAACTTAATGTGGCCATTGGAGCCCCATTCGGGCAGTTTTGCGCCATTTCTCGTCAGCCGAGGCATCATCTTGCTTGTCAAAGCCCTTGGGAGGCGCTTGATCCGTGACCGGATGAGGCTCACTCCTGGCTAATTATTATGCGGGCAAAGCCAGTGTACAAAGATAAAAAATATACTCGGCTCCAGATCGGTGTCCAAGTGTCATTTTGCCAGTAGCTGATCCCGGACTTAATTTTGTGGGAGTGGGGGTTAGGGGTTTGAGCCTCCCCGCCATTTCTTCGGAACAATGACATCTATTTCGGCGATTTAACACGCGCCCCGCTGGGGGCGAAATTCGCCCCTCCTGGTTTTTCCCAGATAGCTAAAAAAACTAAGACACGCAGAACAACGAAACTTACGGTACCTTATTCCGGATCAATTTTACACATCTGACCAAATTTTTGAGTTAAGGTCATGTCAGGTCAAGGAGCTATTCAGGGTCAAGTGACCCGACCTCAAAACCTAAAATTACGAGTTTGGAACATTAGCCCATGGAACATTAGCAAACCGATCAGTTTAAAATTTCCACAATATGGTAAGGCCATTAGGGTCTACAAATCTGCTATCTCGGAATTTTGATGTTGGTGACCTAAGGTGGGGTCAATTTTTTATCACCCCATTATAAGTCTATGATGAAAAATAGAATGGACTCGTTTTCAATAAATACTGGATAGATAACGCTGAAAATCCTCAAACTGTCTATTCTTACCACGATCTTGACCATAAAGCTGAGTTTTTGAGCATTTGACCTCTCAAAGGTCATATCAGGTCACGGGAGCAGAGAGTGATTGTTTTGCCAATAACTGCTCACTGAAATGAGATCAGGTGGACTGCAGAGCCAGATTGTTTTCTGAAACGTTTGCGTCCATCGATTAAACCATGGGAATCGAGCTACAGGCGAAGCAGAAGGGAGGAGGTGAGCCTTACAAGGCTTCGAATCGGTCACTGTTTCGCGACGCATGCCCATTATCTAAACAGCACCGCACCTAGCACATGTCCTCACTGTGGCAGCCGCCTCACTGTGCAACATGTTTTATCTGTTACTGACAGCTGTGACCAGCTGATGCGAAGTCAGCGGCGATTCTTCCCGCCGGTTCCGCTGGGACAGATCCTAGGCAATGACGCAGTCGTGGATATTAGGAAGGTTTTATCCTACCTGAGAGAAGTTCGTTTTGACGTAGTATACAATCCTATTGGAAATTCGTAGATATCACACCCTCCGCATACGCCAATGTAGCTAATAGCGACAGTCTTGGAATATTGATGGAATGATTTAATATGGTACAGACGGGCACATATGGCCTCTGCAGCTGCAGTGCCCTAAAACCCCAATTATATATAAAGCTCCCATTTTGCTTGCATTGTGTTTATATTGTCACGGGGAGCCGATTGATATGCAACATGATCGTACCAGGTCACTTTGTGACTCTGACCTAGGTTGAGGTCAGGTCATTTTGACTATTTGGCCTAGCAAGATCGTATTATACATCATTCGATTCGCCGCGATGAGAGGAATCCAATGATGCATAAATATTTGCTCTAGCTTCCCTGAGGGCAGATCTAGAGAGGGAAATGTACACTGCGCTGTTGTAAGCCTATGGAGCATCCTTTGACCTATGCTGACCTCAACATTGCCCTGGCATAAAAATTCTTCGTATAAATTCTCTTCGTCTTGTCAAGAGCTTTCAAACGCCACCCGTAATTTGCCTTTAGATTTCGTGGGGAACGAGATACGGAGGGGGGCCAAAAACGCCCCCTCCCCCAGCGGGGCGCGTCTTGCAAGGGACCCCAGCGGGGCGCGTGTTAAGGAGGGAACCCTCAAGGGTGGCGTCCCTCTGGTCTGCCAAAGGGGAGCGGGGCTAGGGGTGTGGATTTCGGAAAAAACAGGGAATGCCGGAATACGAAAAGTAAGCGACCGCCATATAAAAGGAGATAGCATAATACCGTTCTTGTCTTACCATCACACAGTGCTTTTGAATCCTGAAAATGATAAACAAGACAAATTTAATTGGTACGTTAGCACTAACTCGATATTTCATTGCCGGAGCCAGGCACCCCATCTCCCTTAGATATAAGTTCATGCCCTACATAGTACCGCTCATAAAGTTCGAGCAACAAGCCGTCACTATTCAGGACTGTTCAGTTACCGTTTCGGCTGACCTACACCGTGCTATATAAATTTCAATATGCAACTTGTCCTCTCCGATCTTCGTACCAATGCCTGGTCAGTACGCAGATTTTGGCCTGAAAAATCAACATCTAATATAAATTATTTATTTCGCTAAGATTCACCATTCTCAATATTTGACGCGATTTGTGACGTCACTTAATCCCTAGGCTCCACCGATTGTGCACAATTCGAAAGGTGATTATTGAACGTCTTCATCTAATAACGCTACGCGACTATTGATAGTTACTGATAATAATAAGCAATAACTAACAATGAGCACGGCGTCACCTGGGAGATGAACAGCGGAACACTGTAGCATACGCGTCAATTTTTCACCTAAAAATAGAAAGTCGGACAATCACGGTTAAACGGCTGTGCACAATGGGCTTCTGGCTGCCTGGAGGCCGGGTGGCGGCGGCATCGAAAGGATGTGATAGGGGAATGCTCCATGCTAAAGAAATAGGTATACTGATGTTCATGCCATTAAAATATACATGCCTACTCAGTTAACCTGCGCCCCACCGGGGTTCCGGCGCCACCTTCGCCCCACCGGGGACCATCGATGGCCCCCCTCTAACTCCGAAAATATGGGCGTTAGCGCAAATCTGCGAAGTGCACTAGAAAGCTCGCGTGAATTCAGTAAGAAATTACTTCACACGTTTTAGTGCTCAGGTCAATGGTTTGACCTCCAGAGGTCAAATTAGGTCAATATCAGCTATTTTCACTCAAATATGCAATGATTAAGCAAACTGGGCATAACTCTTATGTCATTAGAGCTATTGCGATCTGGTAAAGTACATTTGATAGAAAATTGCCAGTCCCTTTTCCGCTATGTGGAACGTAAAGACCTCCCGCCAGTGGTCTGACCTCCAGAGGTCACCTCGTAACCTAATATGACCTGAGGTCGCGAAAGGTCAAAAAGTGACCTTGCCGTATATCAAATGAAAGCCAGTGACAAGACAAACACGATGATGCTTGTTTCAGCGCTCTAGCTTAATTAGGTCAAAAGTTATTGTCAAAATACTGTTTTTGAACCCTGGTGACCTTGGATGACATTGGAGAGGTCAAAGGGCAAATATGGCCCCTGGAATCCGTGAAAGGGTATCCAAGAACGCTTTTCTGATCAAGCTGAGCATTTTCACTCGTTTTTGTGACTTTTAGATCATAAGACAGCTTTTCCCCATGCTTTTTCAATGGGAGAGGTCACCTCTTGACCTGACCTCATGGCACGAAATCGAAAAATCCCGGATATACACCTTGTAGACCCTGGAGGGGTCATGAAGTGTGGGAAGTTTCAAATCAATCGACTTCGAAATGTAGCTGTTACAGAGCTCTACAGTTGAAGTGAGGTGACCTTGGTTGACATCGTCTGGTGACCTGACCTTGGGTGACCCGGGGTAAAAAATTTAAGGGATGATGGCAAAATGATGCAGTGAGAGGTAGAGCCCTCAACCCCGGTGCTGCGCCTCGTCGTTTTTCTGCTATCCCGGAAAAACATTAGGGGGCCATCGATTTCCCCGGTGGGGCGAGGGTTAACTGCTTCGTGCGCCCTGTCATTTGCTTAAACTATTTGTTATTACAAACCTAATTATCCCTGCACCTCAAAAAAAATTAGCATCTGAAACTTCTAGTGGTGCATACATGGTTGGAGATTGGGGAGATGGGGGTTTAGAACCCCTGAATTTTTGGTCTCCTAAAGGCTTTGTGTAAGGTTTGTATTGCCGTGCCAGCATTTGTTTCCCGGACCCCCTCCCCCTGGATCGAGAAGAGATCTCCAGCGTTATGTGAGGACTCAGACAAAATGGTTGGACCACAAACAGCCAAGCAGAAGGAAAAGTTTAAATTTATATTAAATATTTATTATTATAGATAAAATAGAAGCCAGATAGCCCTTCGTGAGCGGAGGTAAGACCTTCAAAGAGCGGGGGTAGTCCTTCGATAAAGCTCTTGTTTTTGCAGAAATGTAAATTTTGAAAACGAGAATAGCTACGTGAAAGTTGTGAATCAAAATTGCAAATGCTGATAATGCGGTTACGTGTGATCGCTTATGTTCAGGCGTCTCATGTCAATTTAAATGGTTTTTCGGTTCGCCACTGAAGAAGACGCTCTGCCGTTGAAATGTCTCTCCTTTACTTTCTCTATAATAATTCATCTGTTCTGCAATATAAATTTGAACTTAACATTCTACGTGGTTGTTTGTGGTCCAACCGTCTCCAGCCTAAGTTGCATACGCATGAAATGCTAGCCGGGCGTGTATGTCACATTTACCGTGTGTACAGCATTACCAATAAGTTGACAAGTCTTGGAAAGCTTTATCATCTACGCTTATGTAAAAAAAAATACTAAGAACTCGAAATCCGTGCCCACAATTTTGCATTCCAAACATATTCAAATACCGAACTCATTTAATACACTCATACTCATGTTTTCCAGTGCTATCGATACCGTACACTGCACAAACACCTAACCCATATATCCGCCCACGTGCACAGAATGTCTCGCACACCTGTCCCCTCTCTTAGTCTAACAGTAGGCACAACCACCACCCACGCATGCTGGTTTTGTAATCCGCCCGCGATCCCTCCCCACCGAGGCTTGAACTCGGCGTCAGCAGTGGGCAGCGTGACCTCTCTAACCTCTGTGCCCGCAGGCAGTCGCGGCTGCCGGCGGATGGCGGCCGCTGATTGGTGGAGGCGCGTTCACTTGAATGGCGTAAAATTCAGTGGAAATTTATCCATGAAAGTGGCAGAACTTAAGCCATGAAACAGGAGATGTATTATAGATATGTGTATATACATACATATATATATATATATATATATATATATATATATATATGCATTATATTTTTAAACATTCTTCGCCATTACAAACAACGACTTTAGGAAAATTCGGACAGTTTGAAATTCGTTTCACCGCGGTGGGAAGAAAACTAACAAGTGAGCACTCAGCTAAAGGATATCGCGGACGCGCTGAGCGAACCAGGGTAGTAAAGGACGGGTACTGTTGTGAGGCATTGTGGGTAATATTTCCCCTATTCGCAGTAGACCAAGATGCATTATGGGTAATATTTCCCCTGATAGCGTTGGACCAAGATGTATTGTGGGTAATATTTCCCCCATGATCCGTTTTTCCACCGTTAGGGTGTAGGGGATCTTCAGGCTGTTTCTGGCAGGTAAACAATTTGTTTTGAAAGCCATTTTCTACGAAATCAATTGGAATAATGCCATAAGTAATGCCAACCAAATTGTGCTAGTAGTGCTGTCGGCTGCAATGGAACATATTTGTATTTCTGCGGCGAAGTCACTTCAGTTTGTCTATTGTGTTAATTTGTTTTTTTATCAGGTAAGAGTTTGTTCTAGTTTATAGGTGCTTATAGATAAGGCAAGTGTTATTTCTTGTCTTTCCATGTTGATGGGACAAGAGAAAAGAAGCGGAACTAATTTCTTGTGACCATTGTGCACTGGTATTTCCTATAGTCAATGGAATCAGACTGCTAATGCAGGCGCCTTTTTACGGGCAGTATCTGGCTGTGGTTCACCTAGGGCTGTAGCATATTAGACGGTATTACCAATATCTGCCCGTTTTTTATTTAAGCTTGCCACAAAACAATCTAAAAATGAGGATTTAAAATATTCTGATATTTAGAAAAATTTAGAACAAAGCTCAAAGGGTACTTCAGACCCTCACTGTTGAAGTGAAATTGAAATGAAGGCCTGGTGAATGACTTCATGGCAGTGCTGGAAGATAAGTTTCCTGCTGTCCATCCAAGCCTCAGGGAAGACATCGCTTTCAGCTTTACCATGGTGAGGCCGAACAGCCTCAACGCTGGTCGCCAGTATGTTGCTTAGCTGAGGGCTGCAGAGAAGGTCAATCACTACAAGCAGTGATCTGGCAAGGCGCACCAGACCAGTCTGGCAAGGCGCAGTAGTTTGGTAGGTATTTTGGCTAAAGATTCTCTGATATTCATTTAAGTCTAATTTTCCTGGCACATTCTAATTTTATTTTAACTGATTGCTGTCTAGGGTACAAATATTATGTTGGGTGCTGTAATTGCTAATTTGTAAGGTCATTTACCTTATCTTACCTACAATTATTGAGTAAATTTTGGAGGCCCTTGTAGCCTTTTGGTTCCATTCTCTGACTAGCTCAATTCATCCTGAGTCTTCACTTTCTCTTTTTCTTAATTTTACTTTGTTTTACTTTTTTCTCTTTCTTTACTTTTATTTGATTTAGAATAACTATTTCTTGCATTTTTGGGTTGCTGACTCTATTAAAAACTTCTAGTATGGATAATACATTTCAGGTAAATAATCATGTACGTATAAACACATTTACATTTTCAAACACCCCAGATCACCATGGAAACAACCTCCATCTATGTATTTTCTATAGATGCTCCAGCATATTTGGGGAGGACTTAAGTCTCCTAGCCCCAACTCCTTGCATCCACCTCCATATATTGTTAACTGAGGCCTTAACTGCTGACTTTAACACGCGCATTGACGGACGGGGGCGGGTACCCGCCCCCTGGGGTTTTTCGGAGATAGTAGAAAAACGGCGGCGCGTAGCGCCGCCGTACTTGGTATACCTTTTCCCTCATTATTCTTACAATTTCTGTGAAAATTTTAAGGTTAGGTCATCTCAGGTCAGGTCACCAGTACAGGTCAAGTGACCCGACCTCAAAAAAGTTTAACATAGCATAAGTCGGAGCAGGGTGAAATTATCCGATTGAAACTTATATCACATAATGGCCCCACCGAGTTCTCTAAAATAAGTTCCGTTATTTTTGATATCGGAATAACTCAGTAACGGGTGGTGATAGAGCATTTATTTTAGCTGCATTAGACTCGCCTGGGCTTTACGGTTCTAATGATATGCATTTTGTATAATTTGACCCTGACCTGACCTCAGGTCAGGTCAAATCCTTGATTTGACCTAGCCAGGTCAAATCATATATCTTTCGATTCGGCTTGCTAAGCGGATTCATAGAGTTCAAGTCGTTTTGCTCTATCTTTACTTGTTCAGATGTAATGGCCGAAAAACTGAATTTACATGTTATCCCTATGACGGGCATGTTTTGACCTCTCGTGACCTTAAATGTGACCTGACAAAAAATGGTTCAAATGTTTTCGATGGAGAAGTGGATGGGCAGCCCAACGCCGTTTACCGTTTTTCGCTACCTACCGTGGTTCTCGAGATCTTAGGGGGGCAGTTACCCGCCCCCTCAATGCGAAGGTGGCTCAGACCCCCGTCAATGCGCGTGTTAATGCCTGTTTAATATTCTGAAGTTAACATTCCAGTTTTTTATATTATATGAACATTGGTTTAAACTTCGGTTGGTAATTTGTTAAGAAGTGGATCAAAGTAGACTACTTTCGGTCAGTGACGGATCAAGGGGGCCAAGGGGCCCGGGCCCCCTTAGCTCCGAAGCGCCCCAGCATAGGTTAGCTCATATCGGGCGTCTCCGGCGCCCGATATGAGCGGCGCGCCTGTACCCATTTCGTGCGCCAAGGTGGTAGATACCACTTATTCCACTTGAATTAACACATAGTCCTTAAAACCATGGCAAAGCGCCCCTGCCCAAACACTAGACTCCTCTACTGGTCTTTTGCGCCCCAGTAAAATGTTGAAGATGAAATTTAGAAAACTAACAAAAGCGCCCCGGCAAAGAAAAGGCGCCACTAGATAGCAAGATTGCGCCATTAGGAGCTAATGCACCCCTGAGTAGCCTAGGCGCCCCCTGGATGAAGCGCTCCTGGGTAGCCTAGGCGCCCCCTGGATTAAGCGCCCTACGGATATCATATGCACCCTTGGCTAGGAAAGGCGCCCCTGGGCAGCAAAGGCAAATCTTAGTAACATAGGTGCCCTGGACAGCATAAGCGCCCCTTAGATAGAAATAGGCGCTTTAGGAAAATAAAATGCTCACCTTGGGTAGAAAAAGGCGCCCTTTAATAGCCTAGGCACCCACTGGAAAAAGCGCCCTACGGATGTCATATGCACTCTTGGATAGCGAAGGAGCCCCTGGACAGCAAAGACAACTCTGGACAACACAAGTGCTGTGGACAGCAAAGGCGCCCCTGGGTAGCAAAGGCGCCTCTAGGACGGCACCACTTCGATAGAAAAGCCGCCTTTGGATAGCCTAGGCGCCCCCTGGATGAAGCGCCCTACGGATATCATATGCGCCCTTGGCTAGGAAAGGTGCCCCTGGGCAGCAAAGGAAAATCTTGGTAACATAGGTGTGATGTACTGGTACCGCTGGTGTAGTGCGCCCTCACGAGATGGTGTTAGTGCGGTAGGCACCGGGCCTGACCGTGCAGCGGCAGTCGTCGAATACACTTCAAGAGCTGAGCAAGTGGTGTGCCATGAGAGTGCGGGAAGCGGGGATCTAACATGGCGCGGTCGGTTTGAGGACATTGCACCCAAGAAGTGACTGAGAAGCCATGGCCAAGCAGGACACTGACTCAGGTATGGCCCTTGTAGCCGACGTGATTTTAAAGCCGCAGGAAAACGTTGTGCTTTTGACGAACCACATCGCCTCGGAACATAGCCAGCGTAGCCAGCTTCAACCCGCTCCTGTGTCAACCAGTTCGGTTGTTCAAGGACCACGACCCATCGCTCTGCAGCCGCCCCACCTGGGTTCATCTGTTTCGTTAAAGGAGTTCGATGTCTGGAAACATAAGTTTGAAGGCTATGCGACTCTGTCACGGCTCTCTAACTTCCCCGCTACAGAACAGCGTGCAGCCCTGCAAGCCGCTGTTAGCGATGATTGGAACCGTATCATTCGGTACAGCCTTACTCTCACTGACGACACGCCCCTCACTGACCTAATCGGTCTAATGGAAAAGTATCTGAGGGACCAGCGGAACATCGTGGTCGACAGACGAGATTTTCACACTCGCATCCAGCATCCGAGTGAGAGTTTTGATGACTTCTTGTGTTCTGTCAAGGAGATCGCCGGTTTCTGCGACTTCTGCGACTACTGTATCGATAACCGGCTGAGGGATCGAATCGTAGCAGGGATAAGGGACGATGACACCCTCAAGCGTCTGTTGGAGGAGAAGCCTCTCACTCTTCAGAGGGCGATCGATATATGTCGCGCAGCGGAAAGTGCTGCTAAGAACAGCGCCGACATCAGGGGCTGTTCTGACCCGTCCCTGTACGCCGTTTCTCGCTACAAACTTGAATCTCGCTACCATGTCTCCAGCCCTCCACCGGCAGCCACACCTGCACGCGTGACGTCATCGGACCGGCCACGGGGCAGCCGCGGCCGCACGCCGGTGCCTGCGGCGAGCGGTCAAGGTCACGGCCGGCCCTCCCCCTCCCCGCCCCGGTATCAGCCGGGCCACAGCCTCCGGTCACCGAGTGGTGAGTGGGGCCAAGGGACAAGCAGCCGGTACCGGGAGAATGCACGCGCTCCAAACCGGTCTCGGGAGAGACGATATGACAGCCCGTAT
Source organism: Lepas anatifera (assembly GCA_034440635.1). Taxonomy (NCBI): domain Eukaryota; kingdom Metazoa; phylum Arthropoda; class Thecostraca; family Lepadidae; genus Lepas; species Lepas anatifera. The sequence continues at coordinate 49,711 of JAOTON010001037.1, forward strand.
AGGTATAGGGAGAGCCGGTACGAACGCAGTCCCAGCCGGTCTCCTGCCAGGAGGCAAGGCCGATACAGATATCGCTCACCCAGTCCATACTACCATGCCAGCAGCCAGCCTCCCCGCCGTGATCATGCATTTCGTTATCACGTGAATGTATGTGAACGCAACACGTCGGTTTCCACAGGATCTGACAGGTCTCGATCGTGCTGCGTCGGCACTTCCCCGACGATAGCCGACATCCGGAGGCACGGAGCATCTGTGCGACCGGCGCCGAAAATAAAGGTACAGTTCAGTTGTACTGCAGGTACCAGTGTGTTCAACTCCATGGCCGACTCCGGCGCTGAGGCCACAGTTTTTGGACCAGCAGCGGCAGAAGCACTGGGATTCAATGTCTCAACATTGAGTGACACTGGCCGTGCACCGGCGTTTTCCGCTGCGGGACGGCAGCCCCTCACGTGGCTCGGGAGCTTCCCAGCGTGATTGAGGCTAGGTGACCGGGAGACTAAAACTGAAGTGTCCGTTCTGAAGGAACTCGGTAGCACTGTTCTGATCAGCTGGTTTGACTCCATCGCACTGGGTGTGCTTCCGGCAGATTTTCCCGCACAGATCGGGATGGTGCGCGGCCAGCGCCACGCCAGTCTTCCTCCGAACCAATTTAGGGGAGGTACTGAGCCGCCCGAGGGTTCTGCGCTTCAGTCGACGCCGAACCGGCACCATAGAACGCCGCCGCCTGGTGATGCCTGTGGGCAGACAGCGCCGTCTATCGACAAAGACAAGAACCAGTCATCTCTCATCTCCAATCCGTCGCTGAAGATGGCACGCGTCTCACTCCCCTGCAAGACCAAACTTTGGAGATGGTCCGTGCCGCTGCAGCCCGCGACCCTGAATATGCAGCTTTACATGACGTCATCATGTGTTATTTTCCGGATCACCGGCAAGATCTCCAGCCATCCCTTCGTCCGTACTGGGGCGTGCGCTCCATGCTGGCGGTCGATGAGGAGTTGGTCGTGTGTGGCCCCCGCCTTCTGATCCCGCAAAGCCTACGTCGAGAAACCATGCACTGGCTGTACGACTCGCACCAGGGCATGGGTCGCACCAAAAGGCGGGCGCGTCAAACCGTCTACTGGCCTGGAATCGACAAAGACATCGAGAACACAGTTTCATCATGTCAAGAGTGCCGTAAATACCTGCCGAGTCTTCCAAATTAACCCCTATGGCAGGATGCTTCACCTCCAACTCGCGTCTTTGAATCTGTATCAGCAGATTACTTCCACGCAGCTGGCCGCACATACTTCATATACGTGGATAGGAAATCTGGATGGCCTATCGTGTTTGAGTGTCCTCGCAGCGGCGCATCCGCTGAGCATTTGACCCGTCTCCTCAGTTCAGTGTTCGCCGACACTGGCGTGCCCGTGCTGCTGAGGACAGATGGAGGCCCACAATTCACCTCTGGGACACTTCGGCGCTTTCTTCAAAGGTAGGGTGTCCGTCACGTGATGTCTTCTCCGCATTACCCGAGATCGAATGGACATGTGGAAGCCGCGGTCAAGACCCTGAAGCGACTGGTACTAACACTGACATCACCCACTGGCCAGCTTGATCAGGATGCTTTCGCCAGAGCGCTCATAGAGCTCAGAAACACGCCTCACGCTGACGGAAAATCGCCTGCACAGATCTTATTCGGTCATGCTATGCGTTCTAACGTGCCCACGCATTACCGCTCCTTCGCAGCCGAGTGGCAAACAGCAGCAGACGAAGCCGACAGGCGGGCAGCACGTCAGCGTCAGGAGCAAAAGTGGAGACACGACCTGACAGCTCACCCCTTGTCACAACTGCGGATCGGCAACGTCGCCGACATACAGGACCCACGTACCTCACGGTGGGACCGCGTCGGCACCGTCGTCGGGATAGGATCCAGACGAGACTATCTGCTCAAGCTGAGTAGCGGCCGGGTGCTGTGGCGTAACCGTCGTTTCCTGAGGCCACACAGGCCCCTAGTATGCAGAGAAGCGCAGTCCCTACCTCAGGCCGATCACGGCCCCTGTTCACAGACTATAACACCACACAGTTGTGCAGGTACCCCGCTAACGGTACCCTCAGTGCATCCACAGCGTTCCGCGATCTCAGCACCGGCGATGACGATGCATAGGAGCGTGCGTGAGAGGCAGCCGCCTGACCGTCTGCGAGTGCGTTGGGGAGGTGTCAGTTACAATGACTAAGACAGTGTGGTTAGTTATGCCTAGTAGAATTCAGGGCACGGGCGAGTGAATGGTTCGTAATTTCTGCAGGCATTGATGTGTATTTCGGTTCCGCCGTTACAGGTGTTTTTGTTCGTCTTTCGCGTCACTTGTCTTCTTTGCACAGCTGCAGAAGATGCAGTCAGTAGTCGGGACCGTGTTATCACTTTTAAGTTTCTTGAGGTGGTGGCATAAGCATTTTGCATCCCATACTTTTTCACCATCTGAGGGGAGGTGTGATGTACTGGTACCGCTGGTGTAGTGCGCCCTCACGAGATGGTGTTAGTGCGGTAGGCACCGGGCCTGACCGTGCAGCGGCAGTCGTCGAATACACTTCAAGAGCTGAGCAAGTGGTGTGCCATGAGAGTGTGGGAAGCGGGGATCTAACAATAGGTACCCTGGGCAGCATAAGCGCCCCTTAGTTAGAAGTAGGCGCTTTAGGAAAATAAAATGCTCACCTTGGGTAGAAAAAGGCGCCCTTTGATAGCCTAGGCGCCCACTGGAAAAACACCGTACGAATGTCATATGCACCCTTGGATAGCAAAGGTGCCCCTAGACAGCAAAGACAACCCTGGATAACACAAGTGCTGTGGACAACAAAGGCGCCCCTGGGTAGTAAAGGCGCCCCTAGGAAGGCAAACCTTCGATAGAAAAGCCGCCTTTGGATAGCCTAGGCGCCCCCTAGATAAACTAGATGCCTGGTAAGGAAAATGAGCGCCCCATTGGAAAGTACAGGCTCCCCCTGTATAACATATATGCCCCTTATCCATCTTCAGCTACCCTGGATTCGAGCAGCGCCCCTCAAGAGCAAAGGCGCCGCTGGACAAAAAGGCGTCTAGGTATATCAAGGGCACTCCTAGATAATATATGCAACTCTTACATAGAAATAGGCACTTCAGGAAAGTGAAAGGCGGCCTTTGGTTAGGACGGCGCCCTTGGACAGCCTAGGCGCCCTCTGCATAAAGCGCCCTACAGATATCATATGCGCCCTTGGATAGAAGAGGCGCCCCTGGACAGCAAAGTTAACCCTTCTTGAAATAGATGATCTGGACAGCATAGGCGGCCATGGATAAACTAGGCGCCTGAGAAAGAAAACAAGCGCCTCACCTGAGAGTACAGGCGCCCCCAGGATATCATAGGTGTCCCTTTCCATCTTCAGCTGCCCTACTGTCTATGGTTTGGCACACCTGTCCGACAGTCGCGCGCTCTGTTACAGGGCTTGAGTGCTCAATTTGAGCACGGACTGCCTTTAACCACATTTCATTAACCTATAACTGAAGGCTTAGTGCTCCATCGCTGCAACCGGGTGCCTTTTTCAGTATGTGGGCCCCACTTCCGAGAACGCTGCCCTCACCAACCAGCAGCCCTCCCGCTCAGCAGATGAGCGCCTCTTTCTGATAACTAGGCACTTTATTTCAGTGTTCGAGCGCCTTATTTCAGAATTTTTATTCTCCATCTATTTTGGGCTCCTCCTGGATTGCAGAGGCGCCCCCTCAAGTGCAAAGGCGCCCCTGGACAGAAAAGTGCGCCCCATGTTTGCAAAGGCGCTCCAAGATAGCATATGCGCCCCTTAGATGGAAATAGGCACTCCAGGAAAGTAAAATGCTCCCTTTGGGTAGCAAAGGCGCCCCTTAACAGCGAAGGCAGCTCTAGATAACAAAGGTTCTCTGGACAGCATAGGTGCTCTTGGATAAACTGGTGCCCGGAAGAGAAAAAAGCGCCTCACCGGAGACAAAAAGCACCCCAGTATAACGTAGGGCATGTATTTCAATCATGTCTGTGATTGAAAAATACACTTGGACAGCATATGCGCCCCTGGATAGAAAGACACCCCTGGGCAGTAACGGCGCCCCTGGAAAGCAATAGTGCGCCCCTGTGGAGAAAAAACCGCTTCCTGAATAACCTAGGCACCGCCCCCGAAATATCAGATGCCCGTGGATAGAACAGACTGCCTTGAATAAAACAGCGGCCCTGGGTATTAAAAGCGCCCTTTGATAGCATAAGCGTTCCTTAGCAACAATATGGGCGCTACATGAGCTCAAGGTTCACGCTCACCTAAGCCCAATAATAGAGCAATCAATCGATGCCAAAAAACTCCTTAAAGCACAGGAGCCAAATTTCCTAAGAAGTAAAGGCGCCTCTGGGTAGCAAAGGCGACCCTCGACAGTGGTGTAGGTATTCCTGAGTAACAGCAGCGTCCCTTGATAAGATTAGCCCCAAGATGGCACAAGTACCCTGCTGATAGGAAAGCGCCCCTGAATATCAGAGGCACCCTCTGAATGAGGTGCCCATGGAGAGCATAAGGGCGCCCTATGTATAGCAAATTGCCGCCCCCTGTATAGCCTAAGCGCCCCTTGCATAGGGTAGGCGCCACTGGGTAGTAAAGGTTACCTTGAATAAAAATACGCCCCTCAATACCAATGTGACCCTGGATAAGAAAAAGCTCCCCTTGGGCATTGGGTATCAAAGGCACCCCCGGAACAGCAAATATGCCCCTGGATAGCTAGGCTGCGTCCATTGGGGAGCGAAGGCGCCCCTGGGTGGCACAGGTGCCTCATCGAAGCAAAGGCCCCTCCAGAGAGCATATGTGTCCCTGATGAGCTCAGGTACTCCTGGACAGCCCCTTAATGACGTTGCATAATGTTACGACACCTATTATGATGTATGCTATTACATCAAAGTAATGGTTATTCAGTGTTTAGATCAAGGTTACAGGTCAATTTTAAAGGTCACTGGTCTTGATGATCAGGACTTGATCAAAGGTCATTGGTAAGCTTGGGCACAGCGCTAGTTATAGCGTAAATTAGGCATAATATGTTGGGTTGTGCCGTAATAGCTCAATGACCTTGAAGGACCTTGACCCCAAAAATTGCAGACATTGTTTAGAGCGTTCCCTTTTGGCCTCAGCCCTGTTCTAGAATATTCGCGCTCCGTTCCGGAACTTTTGGGGGTACTTGAACACCCCCTCGATGTCTCCCAGTGGCACGAAAAAACGTCGGCGCGAAGCGACACAGTACTTGTCACACCTTAGCCTTGATCAATTCCGCAACTTTTCCTAAAAATTTAAGGTTGCATCATCTCAGGTTAGGTCACCAGTGCAGGTCAAGTGACCTCACCCCAAAAAATGTTTAAGTTGGCGTAAGTAAGAAAAGGGTGAATCTATCGAGTTCAAACTTGTACCATATAATGGGCCCAAAAAGTACTAATACATTTATTCCGGGATTTTTTCCCATCGATGACCTAGGGACAGGTACGAATCATGACCTCTCCATTGGAAATGCACAGGGAAAACGGAAATTTTCCGAAACATTACTCTATGTCTGCAGACGCCGCTTAGAATACCTTTGGATTCCCCAAATCATAGCATCCTAGGCCTCTTTATCGGTTCATGGTGCAAGTTTAGACATGTTACCTCTGAGAGTTCATCTGGGGCTTCCTAAGCAGGTTTTAAGACTTGGGTCAATTGCTTTGCAGAAAATATTGATAAAACCCGTATTTTGATACCATTTTGTATTGCTATTGTGAGTTGATTGATATGCATACTAACTATGCTAGGCTAGATGGTGACCTTGACCTAGCCTTAGGTCAGGTCATTTTTATGTTTTGACCTAGTATAGTCATATTATACATTATTTGATGATTCGCCGTAACGAGAGGAAGCGAAGTGTGCCTAAAAATGATTCGAGCTCAACTCTGGCAGACGCTAGAGTATAGAGACAGAGACATGTTTTAAGCTTTGTCTCGGGGGAGGGACCCCAGCGCTGATCGCGGGAAAAATCCCCAGGGGCCCTCAGTGAGTCAGGAAATCTGGCGTGGGTGGAATCCAGTAGGAGGGATTTTGGGTCTCCAAAACCAGCTGAGGGGCCCGTGCCAGTTAAGGGGGCCCAGATAAGGGCCCCCGACGAGCTCATTTGACCTCAGTGCCAACACAGGATTCTCAAGACCAGGGTGGGGTGCCTACCTATTTAAACGGTTTCTAAATAAGCTCAGGGACCCAAAACTAACCCAGGGGTCCAATTTTCAACTCATGGGGCCCAGGCACTCTGAGGGGACCCTGCAGCAGCTCAGAAGGCCCATAAAACTAATAGGGCCAGACTAGCTGGGTGCCTCGACGAACTAGTGCCCAGATACGCACAACGGGCCCCAAACAAGCTGAAGGGATCTATATCAGTTAAAAGTAAACGATACCAACTCAGGGGACCCTGACCAGCTTAAGGGACACTAATCCAGCTTGGGGCTCAGAGCTCAGAGCTCCAGCTTTTAGCTCAGAGGGCCCAGGACCTGTTGAGGGGTCTTATATCAATAAAAGGGCCCCGAAAAGCTTGATAGGCTTCAGCGGCGGGATATAGGATTCAAGTTCAGTGTGAGGGCCTGGTTAACTAAAGCAGTCCCAGATTAGCTGAGGGGACTCGATATAAACTCAGGGAAGTCAACAAAAACGCAGGGGCCCAGGCCCGCAGAGGTTCTGCGGCCTATGAGGCTCAGGTTAGCGTCAATCGGGTATTTCAGTATGGAGCCGTTAGCCAGGACAACTGTGATAAGTGGAGGTGGTGGATACGACGCCTCAGTTTTCGCCATGGCCGAAGATAACTGTATTATTTGCTCATCGTGCTTCAGTTAGTGTCAGTTGGTGCTTTCAGCATTTTCTACCAAGGTACCAGTCGTTAGCTGGCCCGAAATATGCTTGATGGTAAACGTGAACATGTCTTCACTAAGAGGAAGCTTTAATGAAAATAAACATTTACAAATCCTTTTTTAAACGCGTTTTTCATTGACACTGACCGCCTTTTGGGTGGTAAATCGACCAGTGGCGGATCCAGGGGGGGGCAAAAAGGCATTCCCCCAAACGGAAAAGCTCTGGGCAAAACTATGTTTTCGCCCACCAAAGCGATCGACCTCCTTTTTTCCCTACTCCTTTTTAGTTTATAAGCAAGATTTTGGTGTTTCAACTCTCAACTTCAAACAGAACATAAGTTGATAAGATGTTCCCTGGCATGTCCCCTCGAATCCGGGAAATGTAAAAAACACTGAAGATTATATATTCGGGCACAGCCCTTCATCAGAATCATGGAGTAAATATCAATAATTCTCAGTTATAGTATAGCCAGACCTCCATAGTATAGCCAGTCATAGTATAGCCAGTCTTGGATAGGAAGGAATATCTCGAGCCCATATTTTTCACCCCGTGAAGTTTTTTTGGCTTTTCGCCTCAAGTACCAAAAATTCTACCGGGAAGTGATATTGGTATCGCAGCTTTTTACTGCGTGTCGTTTTGTTTTGTTTTGTTTTTTTTTGCTTTTCGACTTTGTTGCCCCTCCAAACCGACCGGCTTCTGCCACTAAATTCGCCCATCGTTCGCGCCCTGAGCCTCCCCCTTAACGAAATCTAATCGTATGCTTTTTTAATTTATCCTTTTCTCTCTGCAATTTGTAGCGCAACATTTGTGTTTGTATTGCCTTCCTTGAGATATTTCCTATTGTGTAGATATTGGTTTGAATTTCTGTCTGCAATTAGTTAATGGGAGTGGCAAATTTCATGGAGGAGTTCATTTGATAAATTTTGATAATTAAACAACCATCATATGAGACCAAAATCAACATTCCAGTCATGTAAACTTCATGATAACTTCATGAAACAGTAAACTTCATGATAAACTTGGCACATTTATCTTATTCAATTATCTTGGATGGAAAGAAAAAACGTGTGCACACGTTCAGCTTTGCCCACACCAAATCATATTTCAGTCCTGGGGATAATCCAGATAGGACATGGTCCCCTGGCTGATAAACGCCAATATAATTAGCTATTTAGGGTGTTTTCTATGGGTTGTTTATAATCTCACCTCTCGATTATACAATTTGGGCGCCCAGGGCAGTTGGATTGGAACGGGCCATCTTGAGCATTGCACTGGTGCCTGAGCAGGCTCTGAGCGAACAATTTGAAAAGTCGGTAATATGGCCTCCCTCTCGAACTTGAGATAGTTATTGAGTATTGCCGTTATTGCTCTGTTTTAATATTTATATGATTTCACGCAGGCGGATCCAGGATTTCCAATCGGGGGGGAGTACCTTCCGGGGGGCACCACTTTTGACCGGCAAAACCTATCAGATGGGCGCAAAATCCTATCGGTGGGCGCCGATTTTCGCATCTTTGGGGGAGTGGGAAGTGACATTTCAGGGGGCGCCATCGACTTTTCAAGAGGGCGCCGTGACCATTTAAGGGGACGCGAGGGTTGATGGGGGGCATATGCCTCCCTTTTCTCCCTGGATCCACGTATGTGATATTACGGGAGCGCGGCCGCCTTCCGATAACCAGAAAATGCTGCTTTCGGTTATATGCGGAACTTAGTAGAACATTCGTAGGCATATAATTTGTACCATTATCCTGACTCGTCCTTACATCTTTACTTGTCCTACCTGTACTCGTCTAACAGTTCATTTCAGAAGAAAACGAGGGCCTGCAATAATTGCGGCGAACTTGCGGATCGTGCTCGGCGAAAAAATTTGGCTTGGATCTGGATTCGAACCCAAGCTTTGTGGGAGACCGGCAAACACGGCTCCAGTTTTAACATCATTCCTCAAAATTTTCCATGGGCTCCGCTTATCGGACCCCAAAAACGGAAATTGGACAGAACGATTGTTCCGATGATACCATATTTTGTGAGGGAGCCCCGGTTGGTTTAGCACTGAGAGCCCGCCAAAAATAGTCAATTTTACATGCAAAGTCAATGACGGCGATCAATTTGTACGCCCATTAGTAGAATTGTAGTAGAAAACTTTGGAGGGGGCTGGAGCGATCGACAGTCAGCGAGGCGCAATGAATTGAAAAGATGCTAATTTGTATGCTCGGAAGCGGAAGCACAATTAGGGATGCAAACAGTGGCGGATCTAGCCGGGTGGTTTGGGAGGGGCAAACCAAAGTCAAAAAGCAAAAAGCAAAAAAAAAAAGCGACACGGGGTGAAAAATATGGACTCAAGATACCTACTTTTTTCCTATCCAAGCCCCAATATTTACACTGAACTTCACTAATTCTGTTTGAAGTTGAGAGTTAAAGCACCAAAATCTTGCTTACAAGCTAAAAAGGAGTCGGGGAAAAAGGAGGTCGATTGCTTTGGGGGGAGCAAAAACATAGTTTTGCCCCGAGCTTTTCCCTTTGGGGGCAACTACCTTTTTGCCCCCCCTGGATCCACCACTGGATGCAAGTCCATGAGGCACGGAGCCAGTGGCGAATGGATTTGTACAACCTTTTGTTTTGCACCAGTTTAGTTCACCCTCTGTAGATACAATACGCGGGGCCCCTTTCTGAAGTTGGGGGGGGGCAATGCCACCACGTCTCAGAAGTTGGGGGGCAGCTACCCCCACTGCCCCCTCCCGCGTTCCTACGTCCCTGGGCGTCACTTTTGGCGGGGAAAACCTATCAGGTGGGCGCCAAATCCTATCGGTGGGCTCCGATTTTCGCATCCTGAGGGGAAGCGACATTTCAGGGGGCGTTATCAACCTTTCTTGGGGGCACCGTCGCCATTTCGAGGGACGCCGAGGGTCGATTGAGGGGCAAACCTGCCCCTTGCTGCCCTGGATCCGCGTATGCAACCAACGAAGAAGTAAGTCAAATGTTCAAAGACCAGAAATATTGTACAACAACCAGGCAATTACTAACCACACTGATCTCGACTGACAACGTATCGATCCGCTGCACGTCAGATTGAGCAATGAAAACTCGCCTCCATTGTTGGAGAAAGTCACGTGCCAGACACGTGCACGTGCACACCGGGGATATGAATCCTCCATCAGATGTGACAGCGTGCGCATCCTTGATTTTTGTTCGCGGGTGCGGACCCTGGGTGAGCAAATTAGTGTACTCAGCTGGGACCGCTGAATTGGCCGGCGTGGCACATTTCCCGGCCGTCCTAGGGTTAAGGATGGTCCTTCGATTTCGATGTTTTTCGCTTAAGTATAAATTTTCCATAGAATTAAATGAGTTTTCATCACAAGGCTGTGACACAACAGCCGTTGTATTTTTTTTTTTGACAAAATGAACGGGACTCAACGTCCGTGCATTTTAGTGCTCTGTGTCCGTTCATTTCCCTCTAAGTGGCGAAATGCACAGAGAATGGTACTCAGTGCTTTGGAGACTGCAAAGCTTTGTTGGCGTTAGCACCAGTATTTGACACGGAAACATGAAATATTTAGGGCTTTGAAGGTGTTTATACACATCAGTCAGTTTCGACAGTATTTAATTTAATCTAATTGAAAACGATCAAATAATGGGATCCAAATGCGTGATGCAGCGATTCTGATAGCTTTCATCAACTCAAATTTCGACCTACCGTTCCGCTTAGATTCGGATGAGGCCATGCGGTATAGCATAATCCCGGGTGAACATTGCGGCACAGTATACTACGTCAAACACAGATCGCGTGCGACAGTACATAATGGCAGCAGATAAACCTTGCGGTACAGTATACCGTGCTCTGCCGACACCGCGCACGATAGAAGACGGCAGAGCTGCAAGCGATAACTCACGCATTGGGGGACGCGGGGGGGAGTATTCCGCCCATGCCCCCCAAAGCGCTGGAGGGGGAGGCCAAACTATCTTTTGGCCCCCAAACTCCGGAGAAATTTTTGAAAAAAGGTGTTTACACTAGGTCTGTAGAGCAAAAAAATATTCGCTCTATATTAAAATTAACTGTATTAACAGAAGTTACACCACGTTGAGAAACCCACAAATCAAACTCCTGCCGAGTTCAGCATTTTTCTAAAATAAAAGCATCAGAAACGTACAAGGGAATACATTAATAAGCAGCAAACCTACAGCATTAAGATATAAGTAAAGTAAAGTCTGGAATACCTACCAAAACAATACCTCAGGTGAGGTAGGTCTTGCTTAAGAACCTTTCACAAGCTGAACTGTCTAAAAGGCAGGGAAAATTCCAAAACTTGTACATTTGAACAAAATATTTTCAAACAAACTTATTTCTAAAATTATACCTACACCAGCGGGATTCACTCCCTCTGCTTCCACTTGCATTCATGGAGAAATTGCAGCATGCAATCACACAATAAAAATACCTAGTCAAATGGCCACCATAAAAATAATAACTTACCTTTACCCATGTGCCTGGATTTCTCAAACTTGAATTATATTGCCCTCATTGAAATAAAGAATGAACAACAGGTTGAGCTTCAAAATTAGCCTGCTCAAGCCATAAGACATACCAACACTGGCTACTTAAAACTTACCAACTCTCAAACAAACGTACAGTCTGTTGCGAAAGTATCGTTCCGCTGCCGACCCACTAGTTTGGAAGTCACTGTACGCTGTAGCGCTGAACCGGGCGAGTGGGCGGGAATTGGGCGGGGACAGCTGAGGAGGGGTGGAACGCACGCCTCACACATGTTGTTTGGTCAAGTTGAGGTCAGTTATACATGGGTGCTTCAACCGCAGATTCGAGCTAAAACGGACGAAATGTTCGCATCACATGCCACCTGACGGGGTTTCTTTGTGCCTCTCTTGAGATCTATAGAATTGGGATATTGCCAGGCGTGCACCCAGGATTTTCGTTTGGGGACCCGGCTGACGAAGGGGGGGCTGATGGGAGGTGGCATGTTTGACAGAGCGTGACAGGCTACTGCAGGGGAAAAGGAAATTGGCCAGAGAGGGTATTTATCAGGTAAAAAGCAATACATATTTGTTGCATGGTGTAAAACGCAAGTAAAGGGGGCATACCGTCGCCGCCGCGCAAAAAAAGGGGGAGGGCAGGCAAACTCCAACCTGATGCTGACAAAAACTTTCCACGTCAGGACAAAAAACTGTCTGAATTTTGGCTCCTCGATGCATTCCGCAGCGGCTGGTTATAGGCATGTGCTGTTTTCTCCAATTTTGACTGAGATCAGGACATTTTTGGCCAAAAAGTGGGGGACCAGGCCCCCTAGCCCCCTTTTCCAACGCTTATGGAAGTGGGTACAATTATTATAAACCTGGCCTGTGGTTGAATCACATATTGGGTGAATAATTCACCGCAGGAACGACACACTGTGAGCAGGGGCGGTAAGGTGAGAGGAGAACTGGAACTAAAAGCCAGATCAAACTTCATTTCTGCTCTCGATTGGTGCCTGCAGCAATCAATTATTACCAGAACCCACGTCGAGTGCCACGCCAGAAATAGCCGAGGGCCGGCACTTTGGAGTCGAAGCGTTTGGGGGAAGGGGGCCCGGGCCCGCTGGCCCTCTCCTTGGGTGCGCTACCGGGTATTGCAGAGCGTGGCGGATTGAGGGGGTTAATCAAGGGTGACATTGACCGATCCCATTTCAACGGTTTTGTCTTATTTTCTTTGCATACTTTTTTACGATTTTTAAGTCTGTTGTCCCCCAGATCACCAGTTCAAACTCGCAGGTAATTGTAAATTTGTTTGGATCAAAATCTCCCGACATTCTTGATTTTTCCAGTTCGGGGATCAACCTAGAAACAGATATTTAGGGAAAATTGGTGCTACCTTGGTATATCAAAAAGCCTCTATAGGAATTCAGACCTAAATATGTATATGCGTAATTAGCGAAAGAAAGGCATCATCATCAAAAGCAACATTTAAGATGCCTAGTTTAAGTGGAGACCACTGTCAAAGTTTGTCTATGGCGTATAGGGGGCATTCCATGACAGATCGATAACACCCTCATATCTTAGATTTCGGTGTCAGAGCCGCATGACGAATATGTTTTTGTGAGGGGGGTTATTGATGAAGCTGATGACCATTTTTCTACTCATTCTGCTCCCTGATTTACGGTTTGAAAATTTTAGCCTCACACATTTTGATCATATTCACTTACATGTCATTTTAAACGCGAAATTTTACCTGTATGCTTCTAAAAATACCACGAAGACTTGATCTAGGTCTCTTAAGGATGAATTACGAATTTTGGCTCATGATAAATATAATTCAAAAGATAAAATTTTGAATACATCATACATTCCTTATTTTTTCAAAATCTATGAAACATTGTTTGCCTATGCCTTATTTTAACCTTCTTGAGGCTCATATTACTCTTTATACTTTCCTCTATAAGATTCAACAATAAAAGGAATGGAGTCTTTAACCGATAGCGAGTTCTGAGTTCCCAAATGTCCCGATCCCCACTTTTGTGAGGTTCGTGCGCCAGCGCGGCCCGCCGTCGCTGCGACTATCAAACGTCTCTGGTCACGAAAAAGACCTTCTTTTCCACGAATTCCACTATTGACACTTGTGTCAATGGTGGGATTCGTGGGGCATGACGGTAAGGATGTATTTAAAACAATGAATTGTAATTAATGTCCCATTCCTTAACAACCGCACTGGAGAGGGGTCTGACACTGACGCGCACTGGTGGGCCCCCTGAGCTCTCGGAAATTAAGAGACGTAGAAAAAACTCCGGATGGAGGCTGGGTGGGAGTTATTGAAATATATACTATGACTGATTTTAATTGACCTAGGTAAGTACCGTCAAGTTCAAAGGAAGACATAAAGGTCATGTATGAGCCGTGCTGGGGATTTTTCTGGAAATGCTGTGATTAAGCGCAAAAAAGTTAAGAATGCACTAAAAATGGACCAAGGTCATAATGAGAAGGTGCCAAAAATGTTAACTTAATTTTTTGGGTTAAGTCATTCAAGTTCATTGACCTATGACGTCACAATATGACATATTCCCTATGATTACACCATGACTAGCACCATAGCAACCGTTGGACGGGAAATGAGGATTGACCTTTACCCATGAAATTTTACTTTGACCTGTGCCTTGACCTTTACATTGAGTTATCTTAATTTTGACGTCGTAGCGTGATATACGTCATACTGGGTAACGCCATGCGATCGGAAGCACCGGACCAATGACTTTGAGAATGCTGGTATGGCGTTGAACAGTGGGCTTGATCTTCATGTTGGGTGAACTTGACATATAACCTCATTTTATATACCGCTATAACGTTGCCAGTCGGTCTTTGATGCACGCGAACTGGTACAACCGCGCGATTGCAGCGATCTCAAAATAAGGGGTTTACCTTTGCAAGTCTATAATTACAAAATTGGGGCCGATTTTCACGATAATTTGACCAATCGACGTGCCATTGGATATTCTCAAAAGTAGCGATTTGGCGTTTTTGGCCACGAAAGGTTCTCCGGCCACCTAGAAAAAAGTAGGTTAGGGCTTCCGAGGCTCTCCTCCAGTGTGCTTGTTATCACGCGCTGGTATGAGGTCCCGGGCCACCTTTTCTAGCATGGGGGGGGGGTACTTATCCTCCTACGATCTCAGCAACCATGCTTGGAAGGGAAAAGGGAAGCAGTGTTCCATTGCTTGCCTCGATCTCTACCAAAAAAATAGTTTTAAAACTTTTTGGTCAGTTCATTTTTGTGGTCTCGAGAGGCCAAGGTATGTTTCCATAAGAATACAACGGAAACTTAAATCTTTTATCGTAATGGCTAACAAACTATAACAAGAGGAAAGTTATTGCCATCGTTGAAATGTATGTGAACAGAAAGTACTGAAATTAACTACTGAGCTCAGAAAATGCTTCGATAAGGCAATCATGAGAAAAGGAACATTGAAGATTCACAAGTTCGTGCTGGTTAATTCGAAGACCATTATTGTGCATGTGCTCCGAACGACGAGGGACAGAAGGTTCGAGTTTCACATTGAATATGTGAACTTTAATTGGGCCACAGTATGGAGTCGTTCTTGCGATCCGTTGGTCAGATCTTAACCCTCGCCCGGTGGGGGTGTTTGAACACCCCCTCGGGTTTTTTTCCGGCGGCAAAAAAAAACGGCGGCACGAAGCCCTTCTGCTCCAGACACCCAAACTGAAGCCCCGAGTCGAAATCCAAAATAGTTTTTGAGATATTTTGGCTCAAACTTCTTCTGTTTTATATTTTTCTAATTTTTTCTTCTTAAGCTACGAATTTGAATTTTATGTCCTTTTCAAAAGATAACAAGGGCCAGTTAGGGAAAAATTGAGCTGATCCGACAATATTTATTGCGTGAAAACGCGGTATTTCTCACGTCAGCAAAAAACCTGCTAAAATTTGATGGCCGACTTGTGCGCTCGAAATGTCAGAAGGCACGCCTCAGTTACCTGAAAGGCAGTTACCTAGGGGTAGCTAGGCAAATTTTGTTGTGCTTAGGCATAGGCGGATCCAGGGGGCAAGGGGGCACGTGCCCCCGATCGACCCTCGGCGCCCCCTGAAATGTCGCTTCCCGACCCCCCAGGATACGAAAGTCGGCGCCCACCGATAGGATTTTGCGCCCACCTGATAGGATTTGCCGGTCATAAGTGGCGCCCCCTGGTCCGGGTGGCGCCCCCGGAAGGTGCCCCCTCCGATTGGAAATCCTGGATCCGCCTATGTGCTTAGGCATAGTTTTGAGTGCAAAGCGTAAAATTTTGACCTACTTTTTACAGTTCTTCCGGAAGACTGAATTTTGGTTCATTTCACTTCAACGTTAATATCTCACAATCTAATTGACCGATTTGAGTTTTCATTGCAAATAATGAAAGAGCATTGCTTCCACCTGATAATATTTGGAGATGGAAATTGTGAAGGTGAAATTCTTTGTTTTATAGGCATAAATAGAAATTTAATAAACAAACTTTGTATTTGCATCTTCCTGGTTCCAAGCTCATGTCATTCACAAACTCAGAACTGACATGGCTAAATAGGAAAGTTACTTGCGGTCATTTCGCTCACTTATGCTACCCACCTATCTCTAATGGCTTTCGAGTAATTAGTCAAAAATGTATTACAAGATGCTAAATTTCTTGGACCACGTTTGCTTCTCACCATGGTTTCAGGTCTTTAAAATGGATGGAAGTGGACCGAATTTGGCATGAAGCTAGCTTAGGACCCTAGCTCGACGATACAAGTAATTTCAGCCCAAAAGAATGTTTGGTTCGTCTTCTAGAAACACCTTTATATCATGCCTTTTCGGGACAAAGACAGCACCCGGCGCCAGCGTCCCGGTATATTCGGCTGTCCAGTGACCTCCTGACGGGTCACAGGTGTTCAGCTGGTGGGAGGTTGCATATTGTGGCACGGTGGTCTAGTGGTTATAGGCCCTATCTCTTGATCAGATAGGGCCGGTTCGAATCCGGCGGTGACCACGTAATCTTTATTGGTTTTTTCAAAGAAAAGAATGATAAAACTGACTTACAGGCTTATGAAGAGATACATTAATTATATGGTTAGCTTTCAGCACGTTGTCATGCGGATCTCCTGCGCCGGTGGGGCGTTAGCCCAGGTCGCAGACCGGGTTTTTTGTAGATACAGCTGAGAATACCTTCATATTCTTAAAATCGTAGTATCCTGTGCCCCTTTCCAGGTTCATTTTGCAATTTTTGACCTGTGACCTCTGAGAGGCCCTCTGGGGGTATTTAAGCAGTTTTCAGACTTAGGTTGATATATTTGCATGAAATGATGAACAGTTTTTACTTTGATGTCATTGCGTTCAGATTGCTATTGCGAGTCGATTGATATGCATATCGACTATGCTAGGTTAAAAAGTGACCTTTACCTGACCTGGGTCGGGTCATTTTTGTGTTTTGACCTCGTACGATCATATTCTACATCATTCGATTCGCCGTGAGGAGAGAAAGCGAATGGTGCCCAAAAAAATGGTTCTAACTCAGCTCTCAGACGCTAGAGCCTAAAAACTTTACCCAAAATGCCACTTTCTTTGACCTGGCATGACCTCAATATTGAACTGATCCAAAAAGTGACTAATATAGTTTCTTCATGAATTTGTATGAGATATCCACCACAATTCGCATTTATTCGCTATCCCGCCTAAGGGCCGAGTTCGAAAGGGTTGTTCAGACACCCCACCTACCGGGGCGAGGGTTAATTACAAAATATGACATCTTTAAGTCAAAAGGTACTCCTTGTGTTTCAGTGTTAGTTACGTATCCGAAAAAGCATGGTTATCATCACAACTCACTGTATGCAGCTAATGAAATCATGATTGAATTTCCAGTGGTTTCAAAGACCATTCAGAAGAACACGTTTTAACGTGTAATTCTGAACGAAAATAAAGTAAAGGACTTCACTCTGCAGCCGTAGCTAACGCTGTTCGGGCCCTGGAGGATCACATATGATATGGTACTAGCAGACTAATGGTACCAAGCGGGATGGGTCTGTAATTTTTGCAGCCAGAGGGAGAACCATTTTTTAATTGGCTGGATCGTTGCTTGTTTCCACAATTATGGGCATTTCTCCTCATTTAGGGATATGTTGAAAAGAGCGGTATGTGGTTTGTATATCAGTATCGCCGTTAGCTTCAAAATACGAGGGGGAATTCCGTCGGGACCTAGGGATTTATTGAAATTGAGTGAGTTTAGTTCGTTTAACTCTTCTCGCTCGGTGATAACGATGTTGTTTAAAGGAGAGCTGATTTCTTTGTTTGTGTCCATGTGAGGCTGGGATTGATCATCGATGTGTGGCCTGAATGACGAAGCGCAATATTTGTTTAGCAAGCTTGCTTTCTTTCTCTGTGTCCTCGGAGACTAAATCGCCGGAGTCATAGACCAAAGGGGTTGTGCTAGAAAGTTTCTGCCGTCCTATAATGGTGTTCAATGTATTGTGATATTGATAGGTTTTGGAGTGCTGCGGCGAGGAGCATGATCTAAGTAGATATGGTGTTGGCTGGCCTGTCTCCTCGAATCCTAATCCTCGGATAATCTAAGTGTTTTTTTTACATCCGGATTCGAGGAGACAGGCCAGCCGACACCTATCTATTGTGATATTGAGATGTGTTTTGCTTAAATTGGACATGCGTCGCTAAATTGTTTGCACCTTCCATGTTTCCCAGCCTTCCCCCTGTCACGCTTCTTAGCCAATTTGAATTGCGATTACATTTGAGAATGCTTCTTAAAACCTCCGATGTCACCCATGGGCTTTTCCCGCTGTTAATTTGTACTTGCTTTTTCATCTATCCCCACTGATCACCACGCTTATCGATCTCTATCCGTCTCTATTAATCCCGACCTCTTCTGTATGGACGCAACAAACCCAGTAGCATGCACCTGTCCGAGTTAGTCAAGGGCACGCCCAGTACGGCTCATCGCGCAGGCAAACCACAGCACAAAGGGGCAGCAGTTTGAAAAACAATAGATAACGCCCCGTGTTGAGGAATTAACGTGCATTACATTCGCGCGTCCCCAGCTATACAATGGTACAATTGGCTGCACCTGGCAATTGGCTTTACTGTGCAATTGGCTCTCCTACCACCCCTAAACGGCGCGCTTCCTAGCACCTGCCACCTCTTCGCCGAGTCACAAGGTCACATTCTCCGCAATCCAATGCCGGCTCAGCTCGCGCCGGCACCACCCGCTCAGATCACGCGACAGCGAGGGTCGTCTCCACTCAGCTCCGTGCTCAGGTCACGTGACAGTGAGGGTCATCTCCGCAGACCTCTCAGCTTCGTGGCAGCAGGGGCGGCAGCATACAGAGACAACGGTAGGCAAACATGCAATATATAAGTATCGAAGACAGGTCCCCCAGCAGTTGGATATAACGCGGCACATACGCTAATGATGATGATGGCGGAAAGGCCAGGCATTCCGCTGATCTTAGCCTGCACGCGGCGCTGCATATGGCGCCGGGGCGACGTCGCTCGCCCGAAATACGGTCCTTGAATGTGCAAAATGGAGCTCAGATAATTTAACACCAAGGTTTCACAAGCGTGCTAAATTTGGCATCAAATCTTTTTAAAGTCACGCATCCCTAAACGTTTACAAAGGCACTATCACAATGCAATCTGGTCTCAACTATCACCCCTGAACGATGCGCTGCGTGACATCTGCTACCCCTTCGTTGGGTCAGAAGGTTACATTGCCCGCATTCCGATGTGAGCCCAGCTCCATCCCCTCAGGTCACGTAACGGCAGGGTCGTCTCCGACATGACAATGTGTGGAAAGCTGAACATGCTTGCTCCTAGAAGCGTCATTTGATAGGTTGGCATCAGTATTCAGTTTTGGAAAAAAACTTGCCAAGCTATGCACAGCCAACCCGGGTTCAAACCAGCATGCTCTGTAAGAGAGCGGAACATCCTACTTACTACACCACGGCTCCGCACACTGCCGCCACCCCACTAGTCCGGACAGGCGACCCTTTGGAGGTCACGTGATTCTGCCGCCAGTAGGTACCTCCGACTGATCTAGGACACTCGCGGTGACGGAATCTGGCGTTGAACGCTAGAGTGGGCCAGAAAGTAATTTCAAGAGAAGCGCTAGCATCCCAAAATGTTATTGAAATCGATGTTTCGGAACAGTTACGATACAACAATCCGCTGTAACCACTGTACCGTCCCTATCATAAGTAAGATGATGCTGCAAAGTGTGAAGAGACCAATCATATTGAGGGGCTGGGTCATCAGTCGTTAGTTTGAGTTCTGCATCCCTTGCACCTCATGGGTGAATTCAGGGAAGGCAAGTGAAGGCACTTGCTCCCTTTCCCAGATTGAGCCTCAACGCCCCTGAAATAGTCGCAGTTTCTCCTAAAATGGCAGTGGCGCCATTATAAACTTTCGTTTGCCACCCGTTTACTCTTTCCCTCAGGATGCAAATGGGCACCCCACGATAGGTTTTGGTTTATCACCCCTCCCCCTTCTGGCTCGGATGGCGACCCGCTTTCAATCATGCGTCCTCCCATAAGAAATCCTGTATTCGCCCATTTTGCACCCCCGACAACCATGTTATCCCCACTCCTGCCAACTTTCTGGCAATAATGTGACCTCTGCTAACCCCCTCCACCTCCTGGAAGTAATACTACGCTTATACACATGGTCCTGCCTCCAATGGTATTTGGCGTTCAGCTCTCAATGGTGGGGAGGAATACTTGGTGACCCACCGCAGCGGAACCGATAAATTACCATTATGGTGCTTTGCCTCTCTGTCGGGGGAGGCTCAAATACAGGAGTTTCCACGACTGAAAGTGAAAGCACTGAATCGCCCCACCCTCCTCGGCTGACCCCAGCCTCATTGGTCCTACCCGCTAACCGCTGGGGAGGTCGACCAGTCGAACAGGCCACGCCCTCAGACATGTGGTTCCCAAACTTCATATTTCCGCCTGGTCGGACACCCCTGGAACGGAACGATACTTTCGCAACAGACTGTACGTATGAGCTCCGACACCCTGCATGCAATCCAGAAACTTACACAAACACTAATCTCAACTGCTGCAAACTCATTTTCACAATGCTAAGAAAGACATCTTGCGTCGAATTCAGGCAAGCCTGTCGACACCGGTTGCCAAGTACGGTTTTTATAATGCGAGTAAACTGACCAGGCAGGCTCCTGAGCGTGAAAAGGATGTCGAAATTCTCCACCTTTAAATCACGCAGAGATTCGGCGTTTGTAAAGCAAAAAACGTATTTTACCTTAATCTTTCGTTATTTTTCTAAAAGCATCCTGAAATTCATCTAAATATTTTGGCTGCCTTTGGAGATATTCCGGGAAATACATAGAGGTGCAATTTTCATGATCCGTGAAGATTCCCTCTTTAGGTATTATTGCTTTAAAAACTGTTGAACAAATATCCAATATTGGGATCGTTTTATCAAACCAAGACAGCAGAATTTTTAATTTTATATATGTTGAACCACAAAAACATCGTAAAACTACAGTGTTTCTTTTTAAAGTCAAGGATGTCGAAATTATTTAGCAATGGCTGCATTAATCCACTCAAAATTCCGAGTGACATGACCCAAAATATGGCTAAACAATAATTCTTTTCGAATAGAAAAGATTCTGATTTCATATAATCTCAATAGGTTCATTTGCACAGAAACTTCACAAATAAATGTTATAATTCACCCTGACCAGCGCGATTTCTAAGGATGTCGAAATTCAGTCGTAAGGAGCTGACGTCATCAAACTATATATGACGTCAGTAGCACTGCGTTTCAAGGCCTTGGGTAGTAGAAGCCTCCAAGAATGGTGTGGTGACGATTGCTTAGGTTTCGAGCAATGTGAATGTCATAATGTCTCATACCAGCTTTAGCCTCAGGCAGTTTTAACCATCAGTTTCGGGTAGCAAAATTACGAGAAATATTTCAGGTTTTTAATTTGTCCCTGAACTTCAATTTTCCAATGGTATCGCGAGTCAGGTCTGCCGCTAGTCATCGCGTTCATTTTGAATCCAGCTATATGTTTAAGACGAAAGTGTACATCCCAAGCGTGTGAGGCGGGGGGGGCTTTTGTTGTTGAAAGAGAAGAGAGAGGGAGACGAGTGTGGTTTAGAAAGTGGGGCATATTATTAGAAGTCTTACTTTATTAGTACGCTAAGAGACGTGAGCGGTCGAGGGCTAACTTAATTTTTGTTATATGGTTGATTCAGCTCAATGCATCTCCGGTTTAGACAGACATGCTGTCTGTCAGGCATTATCTTTCACATTCTGTGAGGTCTCAATGTGCTTGTGAAGAAGCAATTGTTACGAATGTTCTCATTTACAGGGTTTTGTCCTTCTGAGCATTCATTGTAAAATTTTTGTGCTAGAATCCTTGAGCATTCAAACTTCCTTCTCTCTAAAGATGAATGCTGTGTTCTATTTTGACATGGAATCAGTCCTGACGGTACTGCTTAAAGAATGGTGCATTCCATATGAAGGTAATAGGTTCACAAAGCTAATGTTGCAGCATCTTTATCGAATGGTATGTTGGCTTCAGTTGCTTGTCTGGCCCTGTTTCCATTCCTCAACTTCTGAAACAATGAAACTGATAATGCTGCATTTTTATTCATTTAGATCCATACATGTATTTGCGACAGCAGCAACAAGCAATAAAAGACCTTGCCAGTACATGTCAACACAAGGCTAAAAACCAGGATGCAAATAAGGGCACACTAAAAAGCTGTCATTGAGACCACCACCTCGCAAGCTGATGATGCTGCAAGCCGATGATTCGGATGATTTTGTTTAGGATGTCAAAATTCAAGATTTAGGATGTCAAAATTGATCAAGTCTGGGTGTGGGTTTCCACGCCAAATTCCCGATTTCAGGACACTGTATGGACACATTTCAAAAAATTCAACGCTGCACTTTGAAAGTTCCGCCGCAAATTTGTCAACTTTTCATCTAAGGCTCAAAAGGAACGCTGGTTGTATGTGAAACACCGATTCCTATTTTCAAATAGGCTGCCCAATGAAACAGTTTCCTTTTTATTTCACTCACATCTTTATGATTTCTAGCATTTCCAAGCTTTTGATCTCAACCCATCATTGACTGGGGTCCGATTGGAACCACTCCCCCTCCCTCCGGACATCGCGAGCGGTCCAAAGCTGATTTGAATAATATACGAGCAGTCACTTAGCATACCTATCAGCTGATCGATTTAAAAGCTTCTGCGCCCAAATGGAATTATGGCCAGATCAGGTCAGCGAGTCATAATGTCATTTCTAAGCCCATGTAAGAAGAGTTTGCTTTTCTAAAATAAGGTAGAAAAATAAGGTACAACTCGGCTCACAGTAAAGCCAGATCAAGTTTCTTTTGTATTTGCAAGCTCTGTGAAGGAGCAATTGGCACGAAGCCAACACTTTTAGCGTCATCAGAGGTTACCAAAGGTCACGCTTCTCTAGTTTGTTTGTCTAAACGTTTGAGCAACACAATGTATCATAGTGACAAGCGTGGTCTAAAAATAAAAATGTTAGGCAACATGACCTTGAAAGCTCCTTATTTGGTTCACCTGAGAGATCGTCAACTAGCTCAACGAGGTCATGCTTCACATTATTTGAATTTTTTAGTTAAGACTAACACATTTATGCCTTTGGCTTTGTTCTAGGACTAATGATTCCCGAGTTATAAGGGATTAGCCAAATGGGCCCCAATTTGACTTTTTGGCTCCTATAACGTCACAGCTCGATGGATATAGTTCACACTTGGTTCAAGAGTAGAAGGCGGTAGGGCGCTTTCCGTGCCGTTCCTATTTTTCCTTGTTACCGTTAGTTCTCAGGATCATAGGGGGGGCGATCGGACCCCTCTCCGCAGGCTATGTTGGACCACTAGTTCAATAAATGTATAAAAAATCAGGAGCGCACCTACCTGGGTTTTTCTTGTCTCTTGTGTAACCTAAAGCGCATATTTCAACAATGTCATCCGCAAAATGTTTTCTGAAACGTATTCTTGTAATCACATGATATTTTACAAAATAATATTGCCAACCGCTCCCAAGATATGGAACAGAAAAGTTTAATGTTTGGTCCTTTTAGCTATCAACACATAGTGTATCAGCCAACTTGGAAAACAAAAATTCCAACGGCATTCAAAAAGGTTTTCAAACTCTGCTCGCGCAGTTAGTTAATTAGAATGGGTCAACCTCATAATGGGATTTGAGCTCACACATGTGATAGAGCATGCCGAGAAACCACTTCATCAATGTTTCATTTGTCCCAGAGCTTACCCTTCGTGGATAAAAAATATCCCCCTATCGACCAGGGGCGTCCCACCGGGTGCCCCCCTAAGATCGGGCAGGGGTGCGAAGGTATGTTTATTTTCCTCCCTTAGAAACCCCTGATAGAAAAAATAAAAAGGCTGCAACGTGCCCTTGCAGGCATTGCATTGAAAATTTCTGCTTTTGAGTTTTAGAAAATAAGTTTTCCCGGTTTGTGGGAAACCAAAATAGTTTTCTCTTCACCACCTTCATAATACTCGTTCACGTATAGAATCGCAAAATAAAATGATAGATCACTGAATTGTTTTCACAATTGCTTCTGTCCCGGATTGAGTGCACCTGGGTAGGAGAAGGGAGTAAAAAACGATCTCTCAAGATCAGGCAAACGTTTTGAAAGAGCACCGGGCTTGGTGAGGGGCAGTACCTACTTTGTTTGATCCGGGAGAGGTGTCCCCGCCCTTATGCCCTCTGCATCCACATATACGTGCACACCCTTTTTGCCAGGGCCCAATCTCCTATATTGGTTACTTTTTTATTATAAATTTTGTTCAAGCTGTTCCTGGTAAGGGTGCCGGAGTCGGAGTCTCACTGAAGTCATCAAGGGACTTGTTACGGAGACCCCGACCCCACCACCCGAACGAGCAACTCCCTCAATGGAGGGTTAATTTAGAAGCCAAAGTTTAACGTCCCACAAATTACAGGGACGGCCGCCCCGCTCAGGTCACCCTCTCACCAGTCAGTTGCCAGCCGACCTATATCGGGTAAACTAGTGAGCGCCGGAGCGCCTCAGGGGAACCGATCCCAAGCCTGGACATGCACTGCCACTGCATGCTTCTGAGCAGCGGGCCGGAGCCCAAACGCTCTACCAACTGATCTACCGGGGCGGCAAGTATCCTAGGCAGTATCCTGCTGATATGGATACTGCCTATCGGGCAGGAAAACTGGGTGATTTATCGCTGAGGCGGGGAGATGTGTAGGATTTCACAGCACTATAGCTGCAGATTTAGTCCACGTGAGTCTGAAAAGAAGAAAACCGCCTCTTTGAAAACATTGTTTTCAGCCAAATTTGGAAGACAAAAAAATGGAAGTTGTGCAAACGGTGTGTATAATCAATCTCCAGTTACCCATGTACCAGGTCCGTTACATGCACGACGCATGGGGAAGGAAGCATCAGAACCCCTTACCCCTTTGTGGTTTACCCGGAATAACGCGTCAACGAAGAAACGCAGAACATCGCTGTGCTGAGCTTAAGCCGGTGGTTTGAGGATAGGGGCAACCGGATCCAAGACAGTGACAAATATATATTTCTAAAAGAAGGTCGACGATACTCGGCAGGTTTGAGACGGGAAATGTCCCTTCCTGCCCCCCCCGCCCTCTTTCCACTGAATTGGTATTACTGACCGAGCCCGGGTTTATTTGTTGCAGGGAACAGGGGCAATGCGGTCATGACATCCCCCAGACGACTGGGTCTTAAGCACTTATACTAGATTCTGGTTGTTTTCCTCCAAAACACTATTTATTATTTGACCGCGGATGGTCCCCCAAACATTTTGTTCAGATCCGCATATGGTATTATGGCCATCCCATTCAAATCGCATACACACTGAAAATCATAGTTGCAAACTGATTCAGTTCAGATCGAATGCGCCGAGGGATATTGTGGGGGCGGAGAGAGTCATTCCAGTAGTCTGACATGGACTGCAGCAATGGTTCTTTCCATGGCATGTTATATCGAGCTGAGGAACTTTGCCCCCGCGCCCTGACGCAAAGCTGTGGCGCGGCCCGTCAGCGCCGTCCCCCCCCACGTGGTCGCGTGGTATGAGGTGACTTTGGGTAAGTGACGTAATGCTCAAACCTAGCCGTGTGAACAATTTTGTTTGCTTCTACATCCTTAAAACCTTCCTGCTATACATTATTTTTTTACCGACTATAAATGCGTATAACCTTCTTCAATGGCTAGTTTGAAACGAAAAACTTTGTTTATTACAAATACAAAATAACCGAAATTGATAACTGTCACTTTCAGTCCTATAATAGTCTATTTTAGCTATAAATGATCCATTTTTATTTGTACTCATCTGAGGCGTAAAAATCAGGAAGTTCAATATGGCACGGAACATCCCCCGGTCATAACGACACACGGATGTGGAGACCTCTTGCCCTAGCAAATGATAATTAAATGCCACAAAATATTTGGTTTTAGTCTTTCTACAGCGAAGACATGAGCAAATTTATTGCTGTCAATAAAAATACCGTTTAAACTCAAACCTACCGTCACTTAAACCTGAAATTGCATCAGGGTGCCACATTCCCTTTCACGGGTCTGAACTTCCGTAGAGACGCTGGGAGAGACAGCAGTGGCTCGGAGGGCGACCCAGTCTATCTGGCGCTTATCTACAATCAGATGGCACAGTTATCAGGACCCTCAGTGTCACCCGTCACCTCCCCTTCACGCACTGTTTGTATCCATGGTTTAAGACGAACTGTTTTCCACTGTCGGCCAGGCTGGGTAACTTAAGCCAGGTGACGAATTGGACAGGTACAGTCTCTGGCACCGGTATCCGGCACGGTCCCCAGTTGGTTGCTGAGCAGAATGGTTTAAACCAAGAGTGATTTTCTTTGTAAAGAAAATTAATTTAGCTACTTTGAAATTAAAATCCAGAATATCATGCAAAGGTTACTTTGTGAATCCAGAAAACTAATTAGATTACCACATAGCGTTTACAAGCGGGCTGAGAAACCTTCTTAATCCAGATGAAGCTCGACTGACACCCTCTGAATGGTTAAAATGCTGGATTTTCAGCATCGTTGGCGTCCGGTATTCAGCCTCCCCAACGAAAAAGAAAAGAACGAAACACATTCTCCCAAAGGTTCTATCGGAATAATTCAATTTTCATGCAACAATACGCAGAAATTCCCCAGGTGCTGCTTAGATACCTAACTTAATGAGAATTTCAAATGAAAAAGGCACCAAAACCAAGATTTTCAGCACTCCATATTTGGAACCTACTCACTGTTGAACCATTAAACCATTATACCATTAAACATGAAAACAGCTCTCTCCTAAATGTTTGTACATTAGCCGAAGCAGTAAGGGGTAGGCAAAGCACTCAGGTGGTGGCGGCTTTAAATGGCGATGGAAGTTCTTCCTTATCGGCATGCTAAAATCATTGCTTGGGTGGGATATAAGACGCTTGAAAGCTGGTGATGAATACCAAAACCGCATACGTCGCTACTTCCACGGAGATTTACGAAAGCAGCTGTGGACGAGTGGGGCATCGGAATCCCCACGCTGCCGTGTCGGATTTTGAATGGCAATCTCACCGGACCGAGGGTACGGTCGTATACTGCCTGCTTGGGCCATTTCGAGTCCTATGCGTGCTCCTTTAGATCGTTTGCGGCTGACCAGACCCACTAGTGAGCGAGCACATGGAATGAGGTGCAATCTTCCGAACTCCTCGCCAATGGCCGTTGGATGGGCGGCTGGTTGGCCGTGTGATGTGGGTTCTAGGGCACGCGGTGCTCACTTGACCGTCTACGGTGGACGGTGGCCGAGCACCGCTGGATGGCGTCCGCTGGCGTCTTGCCCGGCCTCCAATCTGGCCTGGCGGCGGCGCCAGCTAATTTGTCGCAATATTGGTGCCATTAGTGCGGTGGGCGTCACGCCGGTGGTCGCCGCTGCCGACGCGGCCGCCACACAATATGACGGATTGCGACAGTGGGCAGCACTGAGATTGAACGCCGCTGACACTGCGGCGCCCCAGAATGACGGTCCACTCGAACCTACATCCAGTGGCAGGCGGGTACTTCCGCCTCTGAACATTAGCCATGTTCTAGAAGGTGAAACAAGACGGCGTGGTCCCTTTTGGATAGTTTTTTCTTAACTTGGATTATGTTTTTTATTGTTCTTTTAATATAATCAGTGAAGGTTAAATCAGATGGCCAATACTCATAAAAAAGCTTAAAATGCGACGCGTTTCAAGTATATTACAATAATTAAAGGGTATGTGGCACCTTGGTCGAATCCCGGTATTTAGTGTAATTAGGGATACATTTAGCCAAAAATCATAGAAGCTTCCATAATTTCTCTGAAAAATGTACAATAAGCTCAATATTTTGATTTTTGAAATATTCCTCTAGGGAAATAAATAAATATCTACCTGTGGATGATGTCATGACCTGGTAACTACTACCATATTCAATAGGCTTCAAGGGCTTGGATTGGCTGATACCGTGACGTCAGCATATGTCGTCACACCAACAGCCATGATGACTGTGGCCTGCTGCTAAGGGTACATGAGGGGTAAATTTTAGGTAGGTTTTAGCTTTTTCTACGGAAATCTCGAGTTCCAAGACAAATGATATATTGAGTACCGGGTTTTCCGGCTTGCTTTTTAACTTGGCTATCTCAGTTAAAATCACGTTATAAAGGTGCCACATTCCCTTTAATCATCAAGAAAATACAAGATGCTCCGTGGCTTTTACACTTCCTTCCTTTTGAAAAAAATAGAATGGTACAATCGAGCTCCATTTAAAAGAGTCCTCCCAATAAGAAATCAATACACCATTGTAAATTGAGCTTCTATAGCATGCAATCAACATCTAAATTGAAATACAATCACTAAGGCGAACATTTTGGACAAACAAACAAGACAAGCATACATATTACTTATACAGAGGCCACAACGATTCAACACTCTAGACACCCTATTCCATGTAATTTCGTGTGACACCCACAGTGCAAGAAATGTGCGGCTCTGTTTCTTGGTTAATGCGTGGTACATGGTCGTGGATGCAAAGGATCTTCGACTCTTTGACATCAGGTTCCTGATATGTGCTATATGCCTATCTACTGATAATGATCGTGGTGATAATTATCGTGGCAGTGACGATGCGAGTGTTCTGGACTAGCATTTGCCGTGTTAGTGTTGTGTTATGTTGTTGTGTTATGTCGTGTTTTGGTCCTCCCTCCTTGAGATGCATAGTAAGACCTCGCGATAGAGTCGTTGAAGTTACACCAATGTATCTGCTACCACGAAGCCTACAATCTTCGTCTGGACATTATAATTCATAGACCACTCTGTCTTGAGGGGGTTGTTTTTTAATATTGTGTTGAGTGATTAGTTTTGAGTAAATCAGACTCAGCACTGCTTATGTATGTATGTACCTGAGATATATTGGTGATTGATCGCTAACGCCAAACACGTCGCACACTTCAGGAAGCTAGTCCAGGCGCGTGGAAATAATTCAGCGCTTTAATTCGCTTATGAACTTTCCAAGAGTAAGATATTACTGTTTCTTGATGTGCTCTAGAGGTCAGTGAGAACCACTAGCGAATACAGAAGGCCAACTAATAACGGGAGAACCATAAACGCCAACAGTGAATGCCATGAGCGATATAAGTTAAGTTCCAGCAGAGCATTCATCAAGCGAGCAATACAAGACTGCTCCACATATTAGCACATGCAAAACGAGCTTACTCGTCTTAAACAGCCATCAGTTAATAATGGTTGCCGTAACAAAGACATAGATGAAGGAATCAAACATCAACTTCAGTAGAGAGAAACAGAGATGAAAATAACTAGTTCAAACATAATACATTTTTACTATCGCACTTTGCAACCACAAAAATGTCCGACACCTTAACAAACAAACAAATACGCACATATCTCTAGCACTGTGGGGAGTCGCACGAAATGGCATGGGATGGGGCGTAACACAGTGTTTAGAGTGTTGAATCATTGTTGTCTCTGTACTAAGTAATATCCACGTTTGTCTTGCTTGTTTGTTCAAAGTGTGCGTCTCCCCGGTTGTATTTCACCTTAGATGCTGCTCGTAAGCTTTCGAATCTCAATTGGCATTTGTGTATTG
This sequence comes from Lepas anatifera, assembly GCA_034440635.1. Classification (NCBI taxonomy): domain Eukaryota; kingdom Metazoa; phylum Arthropoda; class Thecostraca; family Lepadidae; genus Lepas; species Lepas anatifera. Next base: position 79,213 of record JAOTON010001037.1, read on the forward strand.
ATTTTTGTCGAGAGGTTTCCCTCTAAATGTAGCTAGATTGAGGAATTACAATTGATTTTTTTAATGAAGTAAAGGAAAAACCTTGAAGCCCCTTGTATTTCCCAGATGATGAGTGATTGTAATATGCTCGAAAGGCGTGGCATTTAAGTCATTTATATAAGTCTTGGTCATCTAATTTTGAATTGAGCTGATATTGTTAAAATGATAGTTAATAACATAAGCAAAGCAAAAACCTATGCAAAAGTGAGCACACCGATTTGTTTAGGACCGTGCGTCTTGAATTATGTATATGTTACAGGGAAAGTGCGAAATCCGGGATTTCGCGAACTCCCTAGGGATTTCGCGAAATCACTGACCAGCCAGGAGTTCGCGAAATCCCTAGGGAGTTCGCGAAATCACTGGCCGACCAGGGATTTTGCGAACTCCCTAGGGATTTCGCGAACTCACTGAAACTTCAGTGATTTCGCGAACTACCTGAATGCTTTTCAGGGATTTCGCGAAATCCCTAACATGCCAATATGTCATATAGTTTAAATCCGAAAAATGGTCCTTCAGTGATCTGGTTTTACACTCCCCGTCCATGTTTTCTCTTTCTATGATGTATTTTGCTTGATTTTATGTCGCCCTGATATTTATTTTTTGAAAATTAATTTTACACCCTCAGCTCTACCTCACACCGGGTCCTTGTGCCCGCTGACGAACTATTCGAGTCACTATCCTTTCTAGAGGTGCATGGTTTATGCAATATGAACCGTAGGTGTAGAGGGGGAGGCTCAAAACAAACTAGAGATGCCACTACTTTTTTCATTGTCATCTGTAATGAATATCTTGATTCCTTAACAAAGCAAACTTCTGATGGGAAGTATTGTGCCGTAAGAAACGGACAAAGAACTGGTATACTTTCACAAAGGTCTATTTTAGCTATGTCTATGTTGAAATGTACTACGGACGTCAACAAATTTTCCAATAACAATATTTTGATTCAGGAGGAAGTGTCGGCCTCGAGAAAGCTCTCGGTGTAAGAAGCGGCACGCCTGTCATCGTTTGATCATTGCCAAGGTTTTCAGAAATTTTATTGTCGATTCCGGCGGGCTAGCAAACGGACTTCAAGCTTAAGTGCTCCAGCCACGGTCATGACAATAGGCAATGAGATAGCACATGGCAAATTTGCGTAACAATTGTTTTATTCCGTATCCTGTTTATGCCGACAACTATAGTTATCGGCTTATGTTCAGCTATAGCTGAAACTGTATAACGCTTCTGATATGCTGGTAAACTGAAAACAGAGATATGGTCTAAATTAATTTGCAGAATAATTATTTCGTTGTTGCAGCTCTGAAAATTTATCTAAGCATAGCCGAACCGTACCTGTAAAGATTGGCAAAAGTTTTGGAATACATTAATGAACTTCATGCAAAAATAATATAGCATTGTTGTATTTTCCTTACCCATAATACGAACCATCATACGGCCATCAGATAAGCAAACCATACCCCATAATACGGCCATCAGATAAGCAACATTTCTCTTTTGTGTAGAAATGAGGGTTGTGATATGATAATGATCTCTCTGGAGATGCTGGATAAGTAAGTTGGAAAGAAGCGCTTCAGAATTTAGTCTCTAACGGTACTTACAGTTGGTGTACCTGACCGACTTCGTGCCGAGTACGTGCATGGCCGGGGCGGGGGTTGGGTAACCGTACCCCTTGGGTTTTTCGCAAAGCCTTGAAATCGGCTACACGCAGCGCTGCTGTACCTAGTACAGTTTTTTCTGAAGCTTTTTACAACTCACAACTTTACAACTGTCAACATTTTCGGTTCAGGTCATTTCAGGTCAGGACATCAGTGCAGGTCAATTGACCTCATCTCCAAAAAAAGAAGAAAACAACATGAGCAAGAAACAGCTTAATTTATCAATCAATCTAAAATTCGTATTGAATAAAGGGCCGATTGAGTACACATAATTTTTTTAGGATTTCTGAAGTCGATGACCTAAGGTCAATTATGAGTCATGATGACACCGTTGGAAAAGTATCGGTAAAATGGTTTAAACATAATAATTTTGTTGGTAACGGGGCTAAATTGTATATTTTGGCATGATTGGGGTTGTTTTGTTTCTGCAGTTCTAATGATATGAATTCTGACCCAATTCGATATTGACCTGATCCAAGATCAGGTCAAATCTTAGCTTTGACCTAGAATAGTCACATTATTAATCATTCGACGTCGCTTGCAGAAAAGCTTCAGATAGTGAATATTTATATATTGTATCTCTTCTACATCAGATGGTAGGACTGAAGAACTGTATTTCAGTTATATCACCATATCCATATTATTCCATTTTTTGGATTCCAATGCCGTCGGATTTTACCCGACAAAAGAATGTATAGAACACTTCCTTTAACCCTCGCCCCACGGGGGGCCATCGATGGCCCCCCTAAGGTTTTTCCGGGATAGCAGAAAAACGACGAGGCGCAGCACCGCGCTTGAGAGCTCTACCTCTCACTGCATCATTTTCCCATCATCCCTGAAATTTTTTACCCCGGGTCACCCAAGGTCAGGTCACCAGACGAGGTCAACCAAGGTCACCTCACTTCAACTTTAGAGCTCTGTAAGAGCTACATTTCAAAGTCGATCAATTTGAAACTTCCTACACTTCATGACCCCTCCAGGGTCTACAAGGTGTATTTCCGGGATTTTTCGATTTCGTGCCCTGAGGTCAGGTCACGAGGCGACCTCTCCGATTGGAAAAACATGGGGAAAAGCTGTTTCATGATATAAAAGCCACAAAAATGATTGCAAATACTCAGCCTGCTCAGAACAGCGTTTTTGGACACCCTTTCACGGATCCCAGGGGTCATATTTGCCATTTGACATTTCCAAGGTCATTCAAGGTCACCAGAGGTCAAAAACAGTATTTTGACAATAACTTTTGACCTAATTAACGCTGAAGCGCTGAAACAAACACCATCGTGTTTGTCTTGTCACCGGCTTTCATTTGATATACGGCAAGGTCACTTTTTGACCTTTCGTGACCTCAGGTCATATTAGGTCACGAGGTGACCTCTGGAGGTCAAACCACTGGCGGGAGGTCTTTACGTTCCACATAGCGGAAAAACGACTGGCAATTTCCTATCAAATGTACTTTACCAGACCTCAATAGCTCTAATGACATAAGAGTTATGCCCAGTTTGCTTAATCATTGCATATTTGAGTGAAAATAGCCGATCTTGACCTAATTTGACCTCTGGAGGTCAAACCATTGACCTGAGCACTAAAACATGTGAAG
>JAOTON010001037.1:87500-155000 GCA_034440635.1 Lepas anatifera
ACCAAGAAATCATGGGGCGGGATAGTTTCTGGGTTCGATACGTCGACGATATTTTTATAGCAGTTCCCGAAAACATGAATCTGGAAGAAAAATTAACGAGGCTCAACAATGTTGACCAAAATATACAATTCACCTTAGAGATCGAAAGTGGAAATTCTTTAGCATTCCTGGATACCGTAATCATTCGGACTGCTCATGGACTAAAATTTAAGGTTTACAGAAAACCAACAAACAAAGAGGACTCCATTCATTATTTTTCTGGACATAGTGAAAAAACAAAAGCAGCATTGTGATTGGCTTCTTTTTACGAGCATTTAGGATTTGCAGTGCTGAATATCTACATGCTGAAATAGATCATATCTGCAAACGATTTGAAACACTTAAATATCCCTGAGGGTGGCTATTCATGCTCAAACAAAAGGCAAAGAAGATTTATAAAGGAAAACACGTCAAGAAAAAAACCCGATTCTAAATCAGACCGCTACATATCCATTCCGAACTCGAAAGCAGCCACTACGATTTTAAAATTCTTAGCACGTTCATGTTTGAATGTAGGGATAGTCTCAGGAGCGAAGAGTGGAGAAATTCTAAAACAGAAAGAAAGGGTTACTTCTGAAAATAACATATTTTACAGCATTCCATGTTCTGGATGTTCAAAATCTTATATAGGGGAAACGGGCAGAGGTTTGAAAACAAGGATACAAGAACATAAGCGCGACGTTAGATTTCATAGAACATCAAATGCGTTAGTAGTTCACATAGACAAATGTGACCACTTACCAAAATTTGATAGCTCTGAAGTTTTAGCCGAAACGAAAAACAAGCAGATTAGGAAAACACTCGAAGCAGCCTTCATTTCAGTTCTTCCGAACACTAACCTTCGGTCAGGTTTTGTAAGTTGGGCGTCTTGGGGGGCAAAACTAGCTATAAAAGAAAAAAACATAAAACATTAAGCACGAGAACTTGAGAAGAAAAGAAATGAAAATCAAAATAATGTCCTGTCGAATCAGTTTGAAATGTTTTATCCTGCTGTGTGCTGAACTTTGCAATTTGATATTGATATTTTTATAATTTGGTATTACACTTATAAAGCTGTACAACAGTGAAACGTTTGTAAATTAAATATAACTTAAATAACTTTCTGTGTGTTCACCTATATCACATTATGTCTGTGATAACCCCATATATATATATATATATATATATATATATATATATATATATATATATATATATATACATAATCATTGTACATATTGAATAGTATGACTTGTTTAGCTGCATATAGTTATTTGCGATATAAAATTGCGAATATGTATGTACGTCCGCAGTGTTAAGCATGGTATGATTAAGTAATCTAAAAACCTACGACTAGGTACAATTTTTTTGGGCACGTCCCCTATTTCATTTATTAGGGATGCGTCTCTCTATTTGCACTAGATCCCGCCCCCCCGCTCCCCCACCCGATTTGACACAGTAGTGATGAGCTATAAGCAGCCACCGGAGTTTCTAGTCCAATATGATAAGCGGTTGTTTTTCTATGGCCGGATGCAGTGGTTGGGCGCCTGGTCGCCTGAGCCAGCTGTATGGGCGCGTGACAGCTCGTGACGAGAGTTCAGGGGAAAGGGGCGCCGCTGCAGCCCGCGCTACCACCAAACGATGAGCAGCCGCAGCTTTGTCTTATTTGATCGATACGTCGGCCGGTGGCACAGCTCCGACTTTTCCGACGGCGCAGATTAAAGCAGATGACGGTCTGTCTCTGTCCGTCCATTTCTGATACAACAGGAAGCCTGAGCGCTCTCCTTTCTTCCACTCCACTTGCTAAGCATTTCGATGGTTTGCGCACCAAGGCCTTGTTTGTTGTCAATAGTGTCCATGTGCTCCAGAAACAAGCTGCAATCTCTTCTAAAATAAATATGCCCACTTTGTTAGCACACTAGGCATAAAATACCACCTATCGAAGTGAGGACTGAATAGTTCGAAAGCAGGCAGCGACGCCAGCTTGTGTATATATGAAATACGATATTAGAGATATTTGGTCAAATTATGGAATTCAAGAGGTGCACTGGACGGGGCCTTTGAGAACCTCCCCACCTATTTTTCGGAGGTGGCCGGAGAACCCTTTGCACCCGGAAAACGCTACTTAGCTACACTTGAGAAATTTTGTTGGCGCGTCGATTGGTGCAATGATTTTGAAAATCGATTGGCTACCTTTTTAATCATGGGCTTCCAAAGTCAGACCTACATTTTCCGATCGCCACAGTCGCGACAGTTCACCTGCGTTGCATACCGAGTAGTGACGTCATAACGCCATATAATCGAAATGATATGTCAAAGTCACTTCACGCAAGTCATGCTCAAAGTCAAAGGTCACCGGTCAAAGTCATGCCACCATTTCCAAGGTTATTGACCTCAGTGTTTGCCGCCAGAGGACGACACCAAGTATGGTGCATATTGCTATGACGTCATATTTAACACATCATTGTCTGAGGAGGGGTCCGATCGGACCACCCGCCTTGGCTTTTCGCAAATGGTTCTCAAATGAGACGTGCATTGCTCTGCAGGCTTCTAGGGTGATCAGTTTGACAATTTTTAACCAAAAATTGACATCAGGTCGGGTCTGGTCAACAAGTTATGACGTCATTTCTAAGCACACGTAAGCCGATTCTGTTCTTCCAAAATAAGGCCGACAAAACCGGGTTGTAGCTCGGTTTTTAGAAGAGTTTGAAACATCACCATCATCATTATCAAGTTTCTAAACATCATGCAAAGGCTCTTGAAACAAACAATCTGCAACTTTTGAAATAAGGTTTTGACCTTGAAAAATATATTTGACCTTGATCTGTGACCTTGACCTTGATTAGCCTTAGCTATGAGGTCCTAGCATAACATGCGTCATACTGAATAATGCCCTCTGACCGGAATGCTGGGGTCTATGGCCTTGACCTTTGACCTTGAACTTCATGTGGGCTACCTTTGATACATAACCTGATCATTTATTTTCATTTTTTATTTATTCAAAATAATCGCCAACAGATATAATCCACACACAGGCGAAGTCGGAGCACTAGAAAATACTATTTACATCACAAGAATGACGTTATGATATCACCACTCAGCCTACAGTGCAGGAAAATTGGCGCTATAGCGCGATTGCGACGGTCTCAAAATAAAGCCTATTCGTACAAAAAATTATTGACATATATAATCTTTCACCAATCCTTGCGCTCATAAACTCTCAAATGTGACTCAGTAGAGTTTTCCGGCGGCAAATGCTTGTCCAGTCACCATGGAAAATAGGTGAGGACATTTTAGAACCCCTTCCACTGCGCGTGTTAATAGTGCCCTTCTTAAAGAAATCATGCCGCCGTCTGTGAAATTTGGGTCTCGCCATAGAGTTTTGTTTTTCGCAGTATGGCATCAGAAAGGTGAAATACGCTGAAACATCGACAATGTTTTGAGTCCCGAATGAAGTTTGGTGCCTCTTCACCATTCAACACGGAGCAAAGCACTGAGGCCCATATGAATCTTGACGTCCGAAAGCCCCAAATATGACGATGATGACGCAGCAAAGCAGCACGTGCTTCCCTGTCCTGGTATATTATCTGGTTGTACTTCGGCAGCGCTCTCTATTAGCCATCTCTCTCTATAAACCGTCCCACGGTTAACTTTTTGTTTTATGTATGTGCGCTTCTCTCCTGATACTTCTCCTTGATTACGTTTAGGCCAGAGCCCCACTCTTCTCCAACCAGCAGAAACCCATTGCGACACTCTTAACTTCAGCCTAGTCAGCCAAAAAATGTTTCATTCGCTTGAAAAAGCCAAGGAAGACTGGAGAATAAAAAAAAATACTTTAGCGTTTTCATGGAGTCGATTTAGCTCCCTCTTGGCCAAAGGGACTGGCAACCAACACTCAGTGGACTATGGTGTATGAATAGGAAAAGGTCCAGTGCGCAGTGTCTACCACTAACCGTGTGTGTACACATTGGCGGACGCAGGGGGACCGTCGTTGGCGCCCGGAGAGGACATTTTGGCGCCGAGGGGAGACATTTGGCGCCGTACGAAGACTTTTGCCCTGGGGCTAATGTCCTCCAGATTTTGGCACACTTCTTGGCGCTGTATGAGGACATACCTAAACGACAGCCGTTTGTTCAGAAGCACTGCAAGTTATCCTTGAGAAAAGCCTTAATATTTAGTGCTTAACAGAGAATCATGAAATTTAAGCATCACCGATGTAGGACGCCTGTATTTAAAGCCACTGAGACATGATTTACGTGGATTTCCCGCCAATGGCGCTCAGAGGAGACTTTTGGCGCCCAGAGAGTACATATCAGCATCATGCTAGCACTAAGACCTAATTTTTTATTTCTTGATTTTTCGCAGAACTACGCAGCATTAACTAATTTCCGCTAGTGGAAATCATGCTCTGTGTTGTCTGAACATTTCCTTACCATCCCGGTTACTCGTTTTATTTTCATTTACCTGTTTCGCAAGTAATGCATTTTAAGCTTTTGATCACATCCCTCAATGTCTATCAAAATGTGTACACTCTCACCCCAGCTTGGAACAGCTTCGGAGAAGAAGAGAGTCAATTTACTAAAATACAATGAACAGTTTATATTTGCATATGACCTGTCCGAGTATTATCTTAGCATCAAATTATTGCCCCAAGTGAGTGAATCCGTCATATAATTGCTCCAAATTTGATTTCTTATTCCAAATGTCTTATGATTGTCCACAGACGGCGCCATTTCTATGTCCTCGGACGGCGCCATTATGTCCTTGTTCAGCGCCAAGATGTCTTCGTACGGCGCCAAATGCGCTGACAGTTGTGCTTTCAATTCAAACACTGTTGGTAGGCGTTTCGGAGAATAAAGACGCTAGGTATGAGTATTTTCTATATAATATTGTCAGTTTCATGATTTTCTGACCCATCGTCATGAGGTCTCTATCGCCTAAGTGCTAAACAACTATGCTGTCCTGTCCTCTCAAAGCGCCATTTCACGGTCCGTGTACGGCGCCAATTGCATTTTGGAGTTTCTTAAAGTCTTCGTACAGCGCCATTTGGTGTGCCATTGTCCTTATGTTTGTGCCCGGCGAATTTTGAATTAGTGCTGGGCACTTAGTTCTTTTCTCAGATTGGTTTCAACACTTCTACGACAATGTTTACGACAAACGTTACAACACACGACAAAAGCGTTGCGTATGTCCAGAAATAATCGTCGGTTATTGTTTTCCAATCAACATACTCACCATCAAATGAGGACTGGAAAACACTAACGGTAATAGCGATATGCAACACTTGAGTATCATCTCTTTTACCTAGAAAAGTAAATAAAAGGGAAGTAATTTCAGAAATGTTTCTCCAGCGAGCAGACATGGTGTGCGGCGAGGGTTAGTTTTGCTGGATATTTAATCCCAACCGGTATAATAGTTGATGCGCGTTCACTCTTTAGCCTCAGATGCTGTTTTCGGGTGCTGACATGGCCACCTTTAGGGTATGGAGGCAAAGAGGATACATATATCTCGTCACAGGGGGGGGTGGGAATACGTTCTCTCAACAGCTAGGCAAATTTGTTACCAAATGTATCACAGAGTAAATGTAAAGCAGAGTTTATTATCCAAACTTTTTAGTCCTTATGCAGCATATCCTTCAGGGACAGGGACACGGCCATGGGTTTATCCAGATCCATTCTGAATCCGATACTGCCTGGTCTCTGTTCGTACCTACTACCACCACCACCCGGGGAGGGGGTTCGTCCGATCGGAGTACCCTACAATATGGGGAACCGACTAATATATGGAACAATTTAAGCAACACTAAAAACACCTTACCGTCCTCAAATTTGAAACTGAGTTTAAAACATATTTCTTGATGCGTGATGCCACAGAGGGCAAAAATGGGTTAGATTTGGACATATTAAAAAATTTCTTACAACTAAGCAATTATTAAATCTATTTCAGAGTACAATGCGTCAATATGTTCGTCTTGACACAAGAATTCCGATGAAATGCAGCACTATCTTGCAGGAGCCTAGCCAGGATTTCGCTCAGGGAGGGGGGGCAACGCCGAAAGGGGCCCCGTGCGATAGCACAAAAGGGACCTAAAATACCAATGAGCAAAAAAACGTGTGGCACGTCACCTCGTCTAAAAAAGTCGCCATAGCTTCAGGCTATAGCTGGCCCTGCGGGCCGCAGTGGGCCCTGCTGCCCAAAGGCCCTGCTGGCCATAGTGGCTTTATCGGTTGCAGAGGGCCCAGCTGACCAGAGCAGGTCCTACTGCTAACAGAGGATCCTGGGGGCCACAGTGGTTCAAAGGGTCTTCTTTCAGAGGGTTCTGATAGTCAAAAGATCGCTGCTTGTCAAGGAACGGGGAGCTGGAGAGGGCTTAAGAGTGCCCTATCTGACCTGAAGTTCCTCAAGGGTACCTTCAGGGGACCGCCACCCCAACAGTCTCTCTTGGGCTATGCCTCTGTAGGGGCCCAGCTGACCAGAGGGGTCCTGCTTACCATCTAGAATCCTGCCGAGAACAGTAGGTCCTACTAGTTCAAAGGCTATTGTAGTTAAAGAGGTCCTGATAGTCAGAGCACGGGGGCTGTGAGTTAAAAAGGTTCCTGCTAGCCACAATGGCCTTCTCACTTAAACGGGACCCAGCTGGTCATACTGGGCCCTGACGGTCATAGCTGGCCATGCGAGTCGCAGTGGGCCCTGCTAGCCATAATGGCTTTATCGGTTAAAGAGGCCTCACCGGACCAGACGGGGCCCAACTGTCGACAGAGGGCCCTGGGAACTACAGTGGTTCAGAGGGCCCTCTTTTTAGAGGTCTGACATGAAGTTCCATGACGGGCCACAGACCATGGTGGGGTAGGGGCAGCGCACCTCGAGGGGCCCTCCGGGCTCTCAGAGGGGTCACGGCACAAACCGCCTCTCCATGGTTACGCCTCTGTAGAGGGCCCAACTGACCAGAGTGGGGCCTGTTGCGATAGAGAGCCCTGCGGAGAACAGTTGGTCTTACTAGTTCATAGGCTTCTCTGATTAAAAAGGGCCGGGTGGTCAGAATGGGTCCTGTGGGCTAAAACGATCCCTACTAGCCACGATGGCCCCCTTACTTGAAGCGGACCCAGCCGGTCAGACAGAGTTCTGACGGTTCTAGCTGGCCCTGCGACTCGCAGTGGACCCTGCGGCCCAAAGAGCGCTGCTGGCCATAGTAGTTTTATCCGTCAAAGTGAGCCCAGCTGACCAGAGAGGGCCCTACTGTCGACACAGGGCCTTGCAGGGTTACAGTGGTTCAGAGAACGCTTTTTCAGGGAGTTCCGATGGCCAAAAACTCCTTTTTGTCACAGAATGGAGTACTGGAGAGGACTTAGGGAGGCCTGTTGGACATGAAGTTCCACGGCAGGCCACAGAGTATAAAGTGGAAGGGAGGCTTGAGAGGGTCTTTCCACCCCTAAAGAGGACCACTGCACCAGCCGCTCATCCTTGGTTACGCCTCTGTAGGGGGCCCCTCTAACCACAGAGGGTCTTGCTGACCATATAGAGCCCTGCATAAAACAGTATGTACCACTAGTTTAGAGGCTCCTCTGGTTGAAGTGAGGCCTGGAAGTCAAAGAAAGCCCTGTAGGCTTAAAGGTCCCTGCTAGCCACAATGGCCTTTTCACTGAAAGATGACCCAGCTGAACATACAGGTCCCTCACGGCTATAGACAAGGCCCTGACGGCCTGCGAGTCGCACTGCGCCCTGCTGCCCAAATGGTCCCGCTGGCCATCGTGGCCTAATCGGTTCAAGAGAGCCCAGCTGACCAGATCGGACCCAACTGGAGACAGGAGACGCGGTCCTCCAGTGGTTCAGAGGACTCCTTTTTACAGACAGTTTTGAAGGATACAAATTTCCCTTCTAAACACAGAATAGTGCTGGGGAAGGCATAAGAAGGCCCTGTCTGGTATGAAGTTCCAAATTTGGTCACAGTGTATAGTGCGGGCGGCCCGCGTCCTCACAGGTGCCCTTCGGGCCTTTAGGGGGAGTCCGGGCCCTCAGGGGGAGGCCTGAAAACATAACTTGAATAATTTGGGGAACTGAAAACTCTAATTCGGATAACAAATGCCCCATGTTAATTACTAATGCATTTCAGATTCCCTTATCCCCCAACTATGACCAAAAGCTTGGATGAGAGATAATTTGCTGTACATACGTGCAGTGGAACACGAGTAAAATGCTTGTAATCGCTGTTATTTACACGAAAAAAACAAATAACTAGGGCCATATTTTAGATGAGTAAACACCCAAGTCGAAAATCAAGACGACTTCACCACAGAGCAAATTGTCTTGAAGGCCCAGATGATGACTGCACAGTCGAAAAATTATTGAAGATCCGCTGTCAGCCTACATCGCAGCAAAACCCGGCTGGACCGATGATAAGAAAAATCGCAGATCAAATAAGTGGGTACAGCTCACACACCCGACTCATCTCATCGGGACGTGCGCCGACAGTAAAAGCACGACCTGTGTAGATGCCCTTCTGGAGGATGTAGTCCTGGACTGCAGTGAAGACGAACTTAACGCAGCATATCAGAGCGAGCCTGCTCTCTGTAAGGGCCATAGTGTTGCTTTGAACCACTTCTGCTATTTCATCCATGCGAGGAAGGCGGAACTGAAGAGTAAGCCAGATGCAGTGCTGGCAAAATAGGCGAGTGGAAAGTCTGAAAACTTCCCCTCTTTCCGTTTTCTTTGAAATAACCAAAGAAAACCGAAAAAGGGAAGTCAAGCTCCAACACAGGATAAGCCACGCGAACTTTCTTCTCTGCTTCCTCAGAGACGGCTTGGCTGCTCACAGCCACACAAAGTCAAGGTTAGAATGCATAAGCATATATCATCAAATAAAAGTCAAACTTTTCGAAAGTAGAGCTCCTTCTTCATTGGCCAAACAATACCAACTGCTTTAGAAAAGGCGAGCACAAGGAAATACATAGAAGACCTTTTAGAAGGTTCTTCAATAAGCAACTTTACATCAATAGACATCAAAATTTCCCTTAAATTTTTATACAACATTGTTTTGATTCTAGACGTGATATAAGCGAGTCTCTCGATTCTATCCCAGTTCACGAAAGGGATGCATTTAATCGAAATACCCGTATGATTGAAAAATCCTAAGTGATTCCAGGGGTGTGGACAGTATAGGTAGTTGAGACACTCGCAATAACTCCGTAATTTCTCGAGAGGTAGCGCTGTGATTGCAAATGATCATGCACACAACTTCTCTCCTTCTTTAGGCTGGAAATCATTGTGGTGGCAGGTTTGTGGTGGCTGGCAGGCAGGAAAGTGTTTTTTAGACCACAATTGTTTTTTCCATCAGATATTGTGCAACTCAGTAGCTACTAGAAATAAAACTTGGCATCACTGGATGAGTATACTAAATAGATATTTATACCCCTATTGGCCGACAAGTGTGAGAAGAGAACACTCGTTTTTTCGTCAGATGGCTCCGAAGTGGCGGTGGGTCTCCGAATAAGTTAAGCCAAATGGGAGATAAAGCCCGTGAGACATGTCCAACGCGTTCCAGTGGACAAATACATGGTGCGACTTAACTCGACCCGAGCGTGCAAAAATTACTGTGACAATCAAACACACCAGAAGAGAGATTTTATGAAAAGGATCGGTATAAAACTATCCAAATAACCCAATATAGCCGAAGTGGAAGCTATACTAGGGCCTCGATAATGCAACAGACGGAAAAACCACACGTTGGGTTTGCGGTCATACTTTTCCTTACATCGATCCCGGCGAGTGTTCGGTCACATCTGTGGTACCGATGAATATTCCGCTTTGTTTCTGGTAGCTCCGGTGTTTACTTTTTATTAACATGAAATTACTAGTTCAGAGACTCTTCTATTAAAGGTCCCGATAGAATGGACCCGGTCAGTGGCGTATCCAGGATTTTTCCCAAATGGGGGGGCGGCTCCGGAAGAGGCCCGTGCGATAGCACTGAAATCAGGGGCGCAGCCAGGGGGCACAGGGGGCACGTGCCCCCCATCGGTGCCGGAGTGTCCTTTTGATTGCTAGGCGGTGTACCCTGCTTGTGCCGTGCCGCTAAAAATTTAGTGCTCCCACGCCGTTGCACCTAGGTGCAACTAGACTGCATTTAGCGATTACAACTATTGTTTGATAATTTAGTGCCTTTTTTGGTCAGCTAAGACATTCTGTCGCCTTTTCGAGCACCCAGCAAGGTCGCCAATAATCATAGGGGCGGAGCTAATCTAGTGCCCCTTGAGCTCATGTGGTGCCCACTGAGCTGGTCTTGGCCCCTTAAGCTGATCACGCGCCCTCTAAGCTAATCTCGTGTCCCTTGAGTCAATCTGGTGCCCCCTGAGCAAGCTACTGCGCCTCTTGAATCTATCTAATACTCTATGAGTTAGTATGATGCCTCCGAGCTTGCCTGGTGCCCTATTAGCTGTTTAGTGCCCCTTGAGCTGATCTGGTCCCCCTGGCCTGATCTCATGCCTCCCGGAGTTGATCTTCTGTCCCCTGAGTCAATATGGTGCCTCTTGATCTGATCAGGTGCCCCCTGAGTTGGTTTTTGATGTCTCCTTAGATGATCCGATGCCCCTGAGCTGGTCTGGTGCACCCTGAGATGATCTTATGTTCCCTGAGCTGATCCATGCCCCTGCTCTGGTCTGGGGGCTAGGAACTGATCTGTTCCCCGGGCTAATTGATCTGGTGCACCCTGAGCTAAACGAATGCCCCCTGAGTCGATCTGGTGCCTCCTGAGCCATCATCGTGCCTCCTGAGCCCATCCCATGCTATCTGAGCTAGTCTGGTGCCCCTGAGCTAATTTGGTGCACGCTGAGCCTATTTGGTACCCTTTAAGCTCATCTGGGCCTCCTGAGTTGATTAAGCAATTTCCTTAGCAGCTCTGGGGCCCTTAGCTGAGCTGGGCCCACTGAGGCTGACGAGGGCCCCTGAGCTGATATGGGGCTCCTAGACTGATTAAGTGCCTCCTGACTTGATCTGGTACCCCTGAGCTGATTTGGGCTCCGAGCTGGTCGGGGAAGACTGAGCTGATCCCTTGTCCTCTGAGCTGATATGGTGCTCCCTGAGCTGATTAGACCCCTGCTCTGGTCTGGGGACTAGGAACTTATATGGGCCCCCGAGCTGATCGATCTGGTGCCCCTTGAGAAGATATTTGTATTTGCATTTGTTTTTATTTAATTCATTGCCCACGGGATGGCCCCAATAATAGGCAAAGTAGAGGAGATAAAATAAATATAAATATATTGCTCCCTGAGCTGAACTAACGCCCACTTAGCAGATCTGGTGCCTCCTGAATCATCATTGTGCCTCCTGAGCCCAGCTGATGCCCTATGAACTAGTCTGGTGCCCCATGGCTAATATGGTGCCCTTATAGCTGACCTGGGCCTCCTAGGTTGATTACGTGATTTCCTGAGCGGCTCTAAAGCTCTGAGCTGAGCTGGACCCACATAGGTTGATGAGGGCCCCTGAGATCGTATGGGGCTCCTGAGCTGATTGGGCTCCGAGCTGGTGAGCGATACCTGACTTGATCTTGCCCCCTGACATGACTTGAGGCCCCTGAGCTGATCTGGGGTCCAAGAGCGGATCTGGGTTCTAGGGGTATCCTGAGCTGGTCTAGTCCCTGGAGGCACAACTGGGGGGACGGGGGGAAGCTGCTCTGGGGGGCTCTGATCCACACTAGGGGCCCCAGAGCTGGTCTTGATTAGATGGGGAATAAGAACTCAATGGAAACTCCCTTTGTAAGTAACGAGGAACGAGGAATCGCTAAAACGGCTTGTGATGCCTAAGCACCTCTGGTTATATACATTGTTTATTATACTCGTGAATTCTAGGGAGGGATGGTAAAAAGGCGTGTGCCCCTGAGCTCAGAGCACAGTCCCCTAAATCAGAATTTCTACTAATTAATTTAAATGAAGAACTAGTTCTCACAATTTCCAGCCCTATCACACCATCCCCAAGCTAACCCCCGGCCTAGCGACAAAACCAGTGGGCATAACAAAGGAATTTTCGACTCCAATCTTTCTTAACTTGCACATGGTAACAGATATCACAGATTTCTCTGATGTTAAGTACTTGCATGAGTTGGCTGATTTGCCCTTAAATCTATAAAAAAACAGTCGTGCTTTGGCTACTTTCGTGACATTTTGGTGATACTTTGTTCTCTTTTTTTCGGTTTTAATAAAGTTTTCATTCTCCGTCAATGCTTGATTTGCATTTTTATTGAACCAAACATGCCAAAATATATATAAATAAAGATATAGTAAGTTTTTAGGTTACGTTAAAAAGTGCCCTTTTTCTCCCGGGGTGCCCCCAAAGTTGGTGTGCCCCCCATACCAAAGCTGAGGCTGCGCCCCTGACTGAAATGACCCTAAAATGTCAAAATATTGCGAGCAAAAAAATGTTTAGCGGCGGAGACAGCCTCTGTCAATACCAAACACATTAATTCATTAAATTAATTTTTCACATCAACTAATCCCCAAAAATCACTTCAAACCAGAGCGCCCCTAAAATATCTCAACTGCGCCATGACAAGGCATTTGTGTACCTACGACATTGCTTTGAAAACCAAACTTATTCGAAAACCAAAAATACTTTAAAGGGAATGTGGCACCTTCACAACGTGATTTTAACTGAGATAGCCAAGTTGTAAAGCAGGTCGGAAAACCCGGTACTCCATATTTCATTTATCTTGGAACTCGATATTTCCGTAGAAAAAACTAAAACCTACCTGACACCAACCCCCCTCAGCCCCCGTCGCCGGCGGCCATTGTTGTGAGCTACTGGTGTGACGACATATGCTGACGTCGCGATGAGCATCAGCCAATCGAAGCCCTTGAAGCGTTTCAAGTATGGTAGTGGTTGCCAGATCGTGACATCATCCACAGTCTGATATTTATTTCTTTTTCTAGAGGAGTATTTTTAAAAACCAATATTTAGCTTATTGTACATTTTTCAGAGAAATCATGAGTGGTTTCATTATTTTTTACTAAAAGTACGCCTAATTACACTAAATTCCAGGATTCGACCAAGGTGCCACATTCCCTTTAAGTATGTCTTCCTCTTCAGGAGAAACTTCTATCGAAGGTAGATAGATTTCGGAGAGCTGCACCGAGAAGTATGATTTTGCGTAGCAAAGGTGTTAATTGGACTATCTCCTTGGATCCTGGATGCATAAGATAGCAAAAAAACTGTGATTGTTCTGAAGTCCAGTCAAGTCTGAAATTCAAGGTCTCGGCTCACACCATGACCAAGAGGTTTTCTTATCAATTGCCTTCATGAAGATTTTGAGAAAGGTATGTGCCTGACTATATAGGGTACTGTGTTTGGTATCTTGTGCATCCAGGGTTCACGGAGATAGGACAAGTAAAAAATATCCTAGAAAGTTCTTTCACCTTGAAAGGGGCTCCTTCCTAACTGAAAAACGCTTAAAATGTTATTTACCGGTGGGCAAAGAGAGACCAGCTGACCACCAAAGGTCAAGTTGATCTGAGAAAGAGTCATGGTGCTGTTGGCTCTAGAAAGGGTCATAGTCACAAAATATTCTGCTCTAATGGTATCTGAGGACCTTCTGTAACTAGTTTCAGA
The DNA here is from genome assembly GCA_034440635.1 of Lepas anatifera. NCBI lineage: Eukaryota > Metazoa > Arthropoda > Thecostraca > Lepadidae > Lepas > Lepas anatifera. The sequence goes on from JAOTON010001037.1 coordinate 101,109, forward strand.
AAACCATGCTGGATGCAGATGTCCACCAGGACGCTCCGAATCTGCTTACGGAGTGTCCAGGTGACAAGAAAGGGCCCTTCAATTATTAATGGGGTCTAAAGTCAATTGTGGGTTCTACTGGTTTCAAAGAATCCTATAGTTATAGAGAATTCTTCTGATAGTCACAGCAGACCCACTGGCTACAAAGTACCCTGCTAACCACGGTGGCCTTGTCCATTAACCCGCGCCCCACCGGGGGTCCGGCGCCACCTTCGCCCCACCGGGGGCCATCGATGGCCCCCCTCTAACTCCGAAAATATGGGCGTTAGCGCAAATCTTCAAAGTGCACTAGAAATCTCGCGTGAATTTAGTAAGAAATTACTTCACATGTTTTAGTGCTCAGGTCAATGGTTTGACCTCCAGAGGTCAAATTAGGTCAAGATCGGCTATTTTCACTCAAATATGCAATGATTAAGCAAACTGGGCATAACTCTTATGTCATTAGAGCTACTGAGGTCTGGTAAAGTACATTTGATAGGAAATTGCCAGTCGTTTTTCCGCTATGTGGAACGTAAAGACCTCCCGCCAGTGGTTTGACCTCCAGAGGTCACCTCGTGACCTAATATACCTGAGGTCACGAAAGGTCAAAAAGTGACCTTGCCGTAAATCAAATGAAAGTCAGTGACAAGACAAACACGATGGTGTTTGTTTCAGCGCTTCAGCGTTAATTAGGTCAAAAGTTATTGTCAAAATACTGTTTTTGACCCCTGGTGACCTTGGATGACCTTGGAAAAGTCAAAGGGCAAATATGACCCCTGGGATCCGTGAAAGGGTGTCGAAAAACGCTGTTCTGAGCAGTCTGAGCATTTGCAATCATTTTTGTGGCTTTTATATCATGAAACAGCTTTTCCCCATGCTTTTCCAATGGGAGAGGTCGCCTCGTGACCTGACCTCAGGGCACGAAATCGAAAAATCTCGGATATACACCTTGTAGACCCTAGAGGGTTCATAAAGTGTAGGAAGTTTCAAATTGAACGACTTTGAAATGTAGCTCTTACAGAGCTCTAAAGTTGAAGTGAGGTGACCTTGGTTGACCTCGTTTGGTGACCTGACCTTGGGTGACCCGGGTTAAAAAATTTCAGGTATGATGGGAAAATGATGCAGTGAGAGGTAGAGCCCTCAACCGCGGTGCTGCGCCTCGTCGTTTTTCTGCTATCTGGCAAAAACCTTAGGGGGCCATCGATGGCCCCCGGTGGGGCGAGGGTTAAAAGAAGGACCCAGCTATTGCAACAGTGTGCTGCTGATTGTGAAGGCCCTGTTGTGTTGCAATGGACCCTGCTGGCTATAGGTTATAAGGGTTATAATGGGTCTTAAAAACCATCAACGGTCTTGCGGGTAAAACAAATTATCTGCCTGTTCCAAAGGACCCTACAAGCTACTGAGGTCTGTAGCGAACTTAGAGGGCCAGCAGGGCTTTCAGGCCCCCTTATAGAGGGCCCAGCTGACTAGATAAGTCCTTGCTGAAGATATAGAGCTCTACGGGGAACAGCCAGTCCTACTCTTTCAAAGCCTAATGAGGATCTTGATAGTCAAAATGGGCCCTGCGGGATAAAAGCATCACTGCTTGCCACAATGACCTTCTCACTTAACCTGTGCCCCACCGGGGGTCCGGCGCCAACTTCGCCCCACCGGGGGGCATCGATGGTCCTCCTCCATCTCAGATAATATGAGGCTAGCGGAAATCTGCAAAGTGCATCGGAAAGCTCACGTGAATTCAGCATGGTCTTACTTAATATTTTTAATCGCTCAGGTTTGACCTCTAGAGGTCAATTTGGGTCACGATAGGCTATTTCCACTAAAATATGCAATGTTTAAGTAACCTGAGCAAAGCTTTCCCACCATTAAAGCTACTGAAATCTGGTAAAATACATTTTATAGGAGAATTTCAGGGTTTTCTCCGCTATGCAGAACATAATGACCTCCTCCAGTGGTTTGACCTCCAGAGGGCACCTCCTGACTAACACGACCTGAGGTCACGGAAGGTCAGAAAGTGGCCTTGGCGTATATCAAATGAAAGCCCGTGACGAGACATACACGATGACGTTTAATTCAGTGCTCTAGCTGGATTAGATCTAAAGTTTATCGGCAATATACTGTTTTTAACCCCTTGAGACTTGTGATGACCTAAAATAGGTATAAGGGAAAACATCACCCCTGGAATCTGTGAAGGGTGGCCAATAATGCTTTTCTAAGCAATCTGTGCATTTTCAATCATTTTTGTAATTTTAGATCATGCGACAGCTTTTCCCCATGCTTTTTTCTATGGGAGAGGTCACCTCGTGACCTGACCTTAGGTCACCAAATATAAAGATCCCGGTTATAAATTGTGTTGTCCCTGGAGGTTTCATCAAGTGAAGAAGGTTTCTAATCGATCGGCATAGACATGTAGCTCTGATAGGGCTCAAAAGTGAGGTGGTCTTGGTCGACCTCGCCTGGTGACCTGACCTAGTGTGGTCCGGAGTAAAAATTTCAGGGATGGCAAGAAAACAATGGGGTGAGAGGAATATCCCTCAACTGCGGTGCTGCGCCTCGTTGTTTTTCTGTTATTCTGAGAAAAACTTAAGGGGGCATCGATGGCCCTGGTGGGGCGAGGGTTAAAGAAGCTGTTCAGACAGCACCTGATGGGTATAGCTTGCCCTGCGAGTCGCGATGGACCCTGCTGGTCATAGTGGCGTTCTCAATTAAAGACGGCCCAGCTGACCAAAGCGAGTTATTTTGTCAACAGAGGACCCTGGGGGGCCATGGCGACTCAAAACACCCTCTTTGTCAGTGTGCTCCGACAGTCAAAAGGGCTTAAGAGGGTCCTGTATTACATTTAGTTCCACAGCAGGACACAGAGTATAGCGCAGTCGAAACAGTGCGTCTTCGAGAGGGGTCGCTGTCCCATCCGCCTCTCCTTGGCTACACCTCTGTAGGGTGTCCAGCTGACTAGTGAGTGCCTGCTGACGATAGAGAACCTTGCGGACAACATTCGGTTCTACTAGTTCAGGGAATTTTCTAATTAAAGAGGGTCCTGATAGTCAGAGTGGATACTGTGAGCTAAAAAGGTCCCTGCTAGCCGCAATGGCCTTCTCACTTAAAGAGGACCCAGCTGGTCAGACAGGGCCCTGACGGCTATAGACAGGACCATGGAGACTATGATAGGGCTCTGAGGACTATAGACAGGGTCCTGGCGGCGTGCAAGTCGCACTGGGCCCTGCTGCCCAAATAGCCACGCTGGCCATCGTGGCTTTATCAGTTAAAGAGGGCCCAGCTGACCAGAGAGGGCCTTTCTGTCGACAGGGCGCTCGGGGGCCTCAGTGGTTCAAAGGTCTCCTTTTACAGCCAGTTCTGATGGAAAATTGGCCCTGTTTGTCAGAATGGAGTGCTGAAGAGAGCTGAAAAGGGCCCTGTCTGGCATGGAGCTCCTCGATTGGGCACAGAGCATAACGCGGGCGGGCCGCCCGAAGCGTGGCCCATCTTCAAGGGGGGGAGCGGTTTCCTTAGCTCCCCTCCCTTGGGTACGCCGCTGGGCCCTGTGCGGTAGAGAGGTCACTGCTAACCATAATGGCCTTCTCACTTGAAGAGGATCGAACTGGTCAGACAGGACCCTGAGAGTTGCGCTGGGCCCTGCTGCCCAGGCAGACCTGCTAGCCATCGTGGCTGACGGATTTTTCAACCCATTCCTTTTCAGCAAACGCCATAGGGTTAGTGCTAAAATTAATCATGTAAGGGGAAGAGTACTCCGGTGCCCCCTTCAAGAGGACCGAGCTAACCAGAGGGTGCCCTAGTGTCGGCTGGGGGCTCTAGGCCCCAGTGGCTCAAAAGGCTCTTTTTACAGACTGTTCTGATAGGTAAAAAGGCCCTACTTGTCATAGAATGGAGTGCTGGAGAAGGCTTTAAAGGGCCCTGTCTTATATTATTTTCCACGATTGGCCACAGGGCATAGTGTGGGTGGGCCGCACTTCGCATGGTCAGTATCTTCAGGGGAGGGGGGCCACTAGGCCCTCAGAAGGAAGGGGTAGCCCCGCCGCAGCCGCCCTATCCCATTGCTGCGCACCTGAGGCCGTCCCAGTTTCAATCTCCAGTGGATTTCCTGAGCAGGGGGGCAATCTGACTATTGGGAAACCCTTTCAACAGGGGAAGAAGAATCTGACTAGCTCGGGAAAATGAGAGTTAAGATCTGAATCTACTTGAATTTTCTGAACTCTCAAACCCAGTTTAACGACGGCTACTCAAACCGGCATCTAAACAGCCGTCTAGCATCCGTCTAATATCCGTCCAACATCCGTCTAACGGCAACCGTCTAATATCCGACCATAATATAACAGTTATATTATCAGTTATGTAGGTAAATATGTACATCTAAGGCGCCATAAAGCATGGCGCTGGTAAAAGACCGTTTAGGTCCTCATACAGCGCCATATAGACATGGCGCTGTATGAGGCACATTGCATGTCCACGTACGGCGCCAAGGGCGCCAATGTCCTCGGTCTCTGTCGATGTCAATTTAATTCGACAATGTGATCCTAGAAACTCCCAGGTCAGTTTGGGTCGTATATTCGGGTGAAAAAATTATGCCTGAACATTATTATTCAATAATAATAATGTGTTTATCGTTTGGGGGTTACTGGAGTTTTATACTGCAGCTGCAACTACGGCGCCAAAGTGTACGCATAGGGCGCCAAATGTCTCCACATTTTTTCGATACTGCACCGGAATACACAAATGGCGCCGGCACAAGACATCGACGGTACCGTCGGGGGGGGGAGTATTCCGGCCATGCCCCCATAGCGCTGGAGGGGGGGTAAACTATCTGTTGGCCCCCAAACGCCGGATCAAGTTTTGAAAAAAGTGATTTACACCAGGTCTGTATAGCAAAAAATCTTCGCTCCCACCCGCCCAGGAGAGCGATCATGCACTAGGAGAGGTAGCTTATACTAGGTCTGTCGAGCACCCAAATTGCATGTCCCACCCCACCCCTCCTCCCGCCCCCAGGAGAGACAGACATGGGTTTGGCCCCCCAAAACTCGGGTCTGCGTCCGCCCCTGTGTGTTCATTGCTGTCGTTGGCAGGGGCGTAGCCAAGGGGGGGGCGGCAGGGACAGCCCCCTTCTGAGGGCCCGAAGAGCCCCCCTGAGGACACGGGCCGCGCGAAGTGCGGCTCACCCGCACTATGCTCTGTGGCCAAATTTGAGATTTCATACCATACAGGGCCCTCTTAAGCCCACTTCAGCACTCTATTCTGTAACAAGCAGGGCCCTTTTTATCCATCAGGGCCCTTTTGGCGCTGTCGCAGGGGCTATTTTCGGGGCGCCGCCCCTCCCTGAGCGAAATCCTGGCTACGCTTCTGGTCGTTGGTGTGGAGAGAGGGTGGTAAAGGAAGGGGTAAGTGGGTTGGTGGTATCTCGGCTGTTTTACTTATCTATGAATCAAATGAATAATTCGTTATCTGTGTCTTGGATCAAATATAATCCTGCTACAATTTCGACAACGAAAATAAACGTGTGACTTACTGACATCTAGTCATCTTACGTCTTTTGTTTTTTATGTTTGTTTTTTTTTGGCGTCAGTTTCCTCGTAGAAGCGTACCTATGCATGGAGGATGTTACAGGTTTTTGCGGGTATCCGATACTGGTATGTTCTGTGAATACGCTGTTTGTCTAGAACAATGATAGATGCATGGAGATCGAAGGGTAGCAGAGACGGATGTAGGTATGTATACGCATAAGCGGTTCCAGGATATATTTATGGGAAGGGCATCCCTATCAGGAGAGCAACATTTTGATATGGAGGTAACACTAATTGGCAATGACGGAGGGACGTTCGAATTTAAGGGAGGGGCACCATGGGCTTTTCAACCCATTTCTTGCTAGTCAACGTCATAGGGTTAGTGTGAAAATTTCTTATTTAACCCTCGCCCCGGTGGGGGTGTTTGAACACCCCCTTGGGGTTTTCCGGTGGTACGAAAAAAGGGGTCTGACTGCATCCATACTTGCCATCAAATATGCAAACTTGAAATTCCATCTTAAATTGTGAAGCAATCAAGGGGAAATGACAACCTGTGCGTCTCCTGCAACATAGAAATGTTCTAACGAACTAAGATACTAATCTCGAATGAATGCCATTCACAGTCTTCCTATGAATATTGTTTGCAGATAATACTGACTTAACCCGCGCCCCGGTGGGCCCCCGAGCCACCTTCGCCCTTGGGGGGGGCTGTTTGAACACCTCCTCGAATTCAGCCCCTATGCAGAATAACGAAAAACGCGAGTGAGTGCTGGTGCATAGCTCATACAAATTCATGACAAACTTCTTTGGTCACTTTTTGGCTCAGGTCAATATTGAGGTCATGACAGGTCAAAGAAGGGGGCATTTTGAGTAAATTTTTTGGGCTCTAGCATCTGACAGAGTTGAGTTAAAATCATTTTTACGCACCATTTGCTTCCTCTCGTCACGACAATTCGAATGATGTATAATATGACTTATTAGGTCTAAACACAAAAATGACCTGACCTCAGGTCAGATCAAGGTCACTTTTTAATCCAGCATAGTCAATATGCATATCAATCGACTCGCAATAGCAATCCAAACGCAATGACATAAAAATAAAAGCTGTATCATCATTGCTTGCAAAGTTATTAACCTAAGTCTGAAAACTGCTTAGGAGTAGCCTCAGATGACCTCTCAGAGGTTACAGGTAAAAAATTGCTACAGAAGCCTGGAATGGAACCTAGCATAGTACGATTTGGAGAATATGAAGGCATCCTCAGCTGTATCTGCACAAATTCAGCCCGATTTCTGTTTTTCCTTCTATTTCCAATGGAGAGTTCATGGTCCGTAATTGACCTTAGGTCATCGAAATGACAAATTCCGGAATATTTGTTATTTAACTCAGTGTATAATCATGTGTTATAAGTTTTAATCCGATGTATTCACCGATTTCTTACTAATGCCACGTGCAATTACCTCACCTCCAAAAATGATTAAGGCCTTAAACATTTTTGGAGGTGAGGTCGCTTGACCTCCAATGGTGACCTGAACTGAGATGACCCAACCTTAAAATTTGGGGTAAAGTTGCGGAACTGATCAAGGATAAGGTGTGCCAAGTACGGTGGCGCTTCGCGCCGCCGTTTTTCGTGCCGTCGGAAAAACCCGAGGGGGTTGTTCAAACACCCCGTCCAGGCCGAGGGTTAAGGGAACCCTGATCTGAAACACGTCAATGTAGTCAAGAAAAGATACTTGCACCGGACGCGTACGGGATTGGATACCCTACTTGGCATAGGGTAGGTACCACCAATAAGTGAGCATGTTAAATTCACGCCCCCTTTGGCCCAGATATCTCGATCTAACCGGGGTAAGCCGACCGTAGGCTGCCGCGGGCGGCCTAGCTACGCGGCAGTGTCTGCGGGCACTGTCGCTCGGTTCAGCTGGGCAGGGGGATTATGTTTCGGGCGTGCGGCGCGGCGCCCTTCGCGGTGGCGACTGTGATAGTTCTTGCCGGGCGTGACGCGGGCCGGGGTTTCGGAAACCGTCGATTTGCGAGACTCCGGCCTGTTGCGCGCGCCTGGTGGACCGCAGTCTCCGCTGCGTGAGGGCTGCCGCGTTTTGCTTCGTCCCGACTCATGGCCCTGCCGGCCCACTGGGCTGATGGCGTCAAGGGGGTGGGTGCGTTCTGATCGGAGGGGTTGTGTGAGTATCTCTCGCCCCTCTGAGACGGGCGCACCTGCCCCCGTAGGCACTGTACCAGTCCCGGGCCCAGCTATTGACACCTGGCAACCCAGGGGGCCGAAGGTAAATATTTTTCTCATGGCGTTCTCTAAAGCATTAACTTCTACTGGACAGACCTTACGGCCTCAGATATCTGCTTCGAACCGGACAACCCCGAGCGGATGTTCTGCTACCGCTGCTGCGATGGACTCCACAGATGACAGACCCCCGCGTTAACTAGACCCGACCAGACTGGTTCTTCTTCTCCTGCGGGAGACAAAGTCACTCCCAGAGTTCTGGTTCTCACACTGGATGAGGGTGACAAGCTTAACCCCTTTCAGGCTGCTCAGGCCCTATCGAAATTTGGAACCACAACCCACGTCTATCGGCAGTCGAGCACGAAATTGGAAGTGACCATGTCTTCGGAGGTAGAAACGCGTGATCTCCTGTCTACCAAAAGCCTCTCCTTTTTAGGCGAGGGTAAGTCTGTGATGTGTGTACCAGTTTCTGTTGCTCCCCATCCGACAATAACAGCGCTGTAGGCGTTGTTACTTGTCGGGAGTTAGCTGATTCAACGGAAGAAGATGTTCTGATCGGTCTGGAGGAGCAGGGCTTAACCAAAGTACGGAGAATGAGCAGGAGACTGGATGGCGAACTCGTGCCGACGAATACCTTCGTCGTTACTTTCGACAGCAAGGGGCTCCCTAGGAATATCCGGGTTGGTTGGCTCTCCGTACGTGTTCGCAAGTACGTGCCGGACCCCGCACGATGTTACCGCTGCCAAAAATACGGCCACGTAGCGAAGTCATGTAAAGGGCAGGAACAATGTGGGAAGTGTTCGACGGTGGGCCACGGGTCAGCTGCTTGCAAGGCTGACGTTTCGAAATGTGCGGTATGCAGTGGAGACCATGAAGCGTGGTCACGTACATGCCCTAAGTTTCTCTCCGAGAGAGAGAGAGGTTAAAGGCCAAGGTCTTGGGGACTATTCCCGGAGAAACTGTCGTACCACGAGACAGCCAGGCTAAAACATCTAGATCGTTCGAACCGACGACAGAATAGAAGACTACTGCTCGTTCCTCTCCTTATCGTGATGCGCTGGTGGGAAAGACGCAGCGTGTTAAGTCACCTGCGAGCATGGATTCATCCATGCGGGACATCATGCACCTGTCCGGGCGCGAGTTTATGAGTTTGCTCGGTGGTCAGGTGCAACAGCCTGACAACCAACCTGTCACTTCTGAAAAGGGTGTCCAGACAGAGCCAACGGAGGCCTCTGTCGCGATGATACCAGCACTGCAGCCTGACGGTCGGAGTAGAGACACCACTGAGAAAGGGGTGCAGACGGGTGTTCACGATAGGCAACATTCAGAAGCTCAGACAGAGAAAGCCACAGAACGGTCCCAGGAACCTCCTTCAGCGAAGCGTGCGCGGGTCAACCGAGCAGATGTTACCGGCTCTCTGAGTACAGAAATGCCCTCTGCTGTGACACAGACCTCAGGACCCACACCCAAAAAACCAGGAAGTGTATTACCCACCCGTACAACCGTAACAATCCCAGCACAACAGACGTCCAAAGAATCAAAATCCAGAACTCTCTCAAACAATACAATCAAAAGACTTGGCTCCGAGCGGTCCTCGTCCGCACCTCCAAAGGGTCGTGGCGTGAGCAAAGAACAGGTTGGAGACATTTCACCTGCGGGTCACGGTGATGCAGGGCTAATGCCGCCGCCATACCCTTCACCACCTCCACCAACACCGCCCGCGAAAACAACCAACAGGGAATACCCAGGCACAAAGACGCGCGACGGGAAACGCAGGCTCTCCTCCCACTAACGATATGAGGAAAAATCCCCTCAACACACGAGAGAAGAGAACACAGACTTTGCATTTCGGGCTCGAAGGGAAAAATAATTTGGGTGCCGAGGGTCCAAAAAGAGCTTCTTCAGCCAAGGCTTCACTCTGGTTCCACCGGAGCATCGGAAACGTGCAGCATGTGTGGCAGGATGGGCCGCGACCCACTCCCGCTAGTGATGGGAGGCATCCCGGGCTAAGAGTCCGGGAAGCATACATGGATAAAGACACAACATTCTTGCGTCGCTCTCCGCCAAAGGGTCTTGGGCACCCGGAGAGAATGGATAGACCACCGCCGGAGTGGAACGCTCGCACAGCTTGGTGCGTCTCGGAGATGTTTGATGGTAGAAGCTGGGAGACGTAGTTAAATATTTCATAGTATGAGTATTATGTCGGGATTAACTGTTCTGTTGACACAGTAATGTTTCTATGCTTTCGAACTCCCTATACCGACATTCGTTTGTAACATAACCACAGTGGGGCGCGAAATGACCATGCAGTTGAAGCGCCCTAAAACCCCACACAACAACAACAACCTCGACCTGCGGCCTCGGCTAACGCCGTTTTGGCGCAGGAGAACCACATGACAATGTGGGGAAGCAAGTCATTTTGAACTTTAAACCCATCCCTTACGAACATGTGGGAAGTTGTAACCTTCATTCTTTTCGTGAAACGAAACAATAAAAAGTATATGCTCCCCGTCGGAGTCGAACCCATCCTCTCACCCACGTTAGGCCGGCGCTCTATCCACTAGGCCAACGCAGCGCATTCTTCAGCATCCTTTCGGGTGTATAAACCTGACCTATCAAGAGGTCACTGGGGTGAACGCTAGCGAGCTCTCCGGCAATCGATGATAGCAAAACAGAGAGACGGGAGGCGCTGGGAAATGAATATGACCGCATATTGTATCCTTCAAAAGGCAAACCATGAATTCTATCGACCTGAAACCAACTCAGATCGAGGTGCTCACTTCTAACCCGCCCTAATATTAGCTGTCATTCGCCAGCAACAGTTCTAGGTATTTAATAAAACCTGGTGTGACGCAACTCGGTCCCGATAGATTTTCTTCTTTTCCCACCCGTAACTCGGAAGTTGTTCACGACAGGGGGATATGTGGTAATGAAATTAAGCCCATCACCTTCCTTATCTAGTCATATCTCGCTCAACTTAATGGGTGTAATTTTCTGGAAGCTAGGCGGCTGCAAAGAAAACGTGTTTTTTCACATTATATTTCATATTAATTTGTTGTAGCGGCATCGGTTTGCTTTCAAATTGAGATGTAGAATTCTGCAAGTTTTCTGCTTTGTTATGCATTTATATTTGTTCTTGGCTGATATATGACAAAACATTTTCTTCGTGAGATATTTAATTTGTTCCTAAGGTACCTTATCGATGGTACGCCGTCTTTCAGTTCAAGCACATAAAAAGTTCTTCGCTGCGTGGTAGGAAACGAAACACTTCAGCACCTGGACTGCCATCTTAGAATCTTAGAACGTTATAGTGGTATCGATTTACTTTCAGGATCTGAAATAAGAAGATTGATCGTTAAATTGTTTTTTAAGATATTTACCTTTGAATTACATCGGAAAAAGTTTAGGTACCCGGGGAAAGCCTAAAGTTGAAAACTGTCTTAAAAGTCATGCTTCTGTTTCATTCACAGCCTCATTACTAATAAATTAATACAGTAAACAACAGCCCCAGGTAGGTCTTTTGATGGTAGCAAATGCAATTGTGAGCATCGGCCTATCTTGCCAACCAAGAAGCAATTGTTTCTCTGTGAGCATGCTACTTACCAGTGTCTTAACTATAAAGAAGTCATCGCACTCTGCATATTTTGACATTAGCATATTTTACAGAAAACCTTTACAATATTTGACCCCGCTTAACATCGACAATGCCAGAGCAAGGAGAATGGGATGCCTATGGTGGGAAATGTTCGCCGAAAAGTAGCACCAAGACATGGAGAGGTCTGCTTAAAAAGCAGCGTGGTGACATTTGGGCGGGGTTCATCCAAAAATAAATATACGGTGTGGGAGAGGGTTGTCTTTAAATGACGATATGTCATGGGGGCCAGCATGGACGTCGAAAACAGTAAACGTCTGTGAAATATTTTCTCTCTCTACTACTCATGTGTCATTCCATGTAGATAAGCGAGCTCGGCATTCATAAACCGCGATTATTTCTGCACAGCCACAGGAAATAATGGCGTTTGATACAGAATAATAATTTATTTGAGCGGCACTTTCAAAGGGATATCCCCAAATGTATTATGGGCATCGAATAACGTTCCAGGTAGAGCATTGCCAAAACACATGAGCGCTAAATACAATTTAGCAATGGCTCAGTGCTCATTTCGCTGTAGCTATAGCCAGGATACAAAGTGGATGCTATATGAGCGCTATACGACCACACTGGTTGGCGCGCCCCTTATACCCAAACAAACTAAGGATGCATCATTGATTTGATTAATTGACTCATCATCCGAATTAAACCGCAATTAATACGACCATGAACAGCTCATAGAAATTTCCGAAACAAATAGCCACAGCAAGCTGAGGGTACACCGAAACAAGCACCAATTTCACTGCACATAGAAATATACGGTGACTATATTTCGTTTGCAACTCCTGCAACCACTTAGGGGAAAGTAGGTGTATTGCACCCCGCTAAGGTAAGTCACTTGCTAGACGAATGTCTCCTATTTGAATTCGCTAGTGTGGAACAAATTACAAAATAAGATAATTTTTCTTATTGACCAAAAATTCCTGACCTGAAAATAACCTATTCTAAGAGTGAATTGCGATTTACCTGAAACTATGCAAAGGGCGCATTTGCCAAAGTGTGAGGGTAACTGCGCCCGGGGGAGGGCGCATTTAGATTTAATTGTGCGCTTCCCTCATATCATGTTAAGTCAATGGCACATCAGAAATAAGCATTAGTGTAAGAACAAATGGGACTCCGCTGCCTTCCAAGATTTTCATCTGGAGGGTCTGGAAGTCATTTTAATATGGTATTCTTGCATTCATTATGACTTGTAATAATAAAATCACACTCATACAGAAAGCCTTTCGATTTGATTTTCAACATATATTTTGATAGGGCGCATTTGACCAGGACGCAATTAATTTTTTGCATTTAAATAAGAGATCTCTGCTTTAAAAATCTACCACCAGAGATAATCTATACATGTTGATTTCAGAATATGCGATACATTTCTGGCTTTGAAATTAAATCAATAGATTTCGGAATGTAACAGCCGTATTCTTATTTTTCGGGTTCATAAACCTGTGCAGATTTAACACGCGCATTGACGGGGGGTAGGTACCTGCCCCCCTCTGGTTTTTCAGAGATAACAGAAAAAACGGTTGCGCGTAGCGCCGCCGTACTTGGCATACCTTTTCCCTCATCATTTTTTAACTTCTGTGAAAATTTTAAGGTTAGGTCATCTCAGGTCAGGTCACCAGTACAGGTCAAGCGAACCGACCTCAAAAAAAGTTTCGGATAGCATAAGTCGGAGCAGGGTAAACTTATCCGATTGAAACTCATATCACATAATGACCCAACCGAGTTCTCTAAAATATGCTCCGGTATTTTTGATATCGATGACCTAAGGTCAGGTACGAGGTATGACCTCTCCATTGGAAATACATGGGAAAAATGATTTCTACGGAATAACTCAGTAACGGATGGTGATAGATCATTTATTTTAGCTGCATTAGACTCGCCTGGGTTTGCAGTTCTAATGATATGCATTTTATATAGTTTGACCCTGACCTGACCTCAGGTCAGGTCAAATCCTTGGTTTGACCTAGCAAGGTCAAATTATATATCATTAGATTTGGCTTGCTGAGAGGATTCATAAAGTTCAAGTCGTTTTGCTCTATCTTTACTTGTTCAGATGTAATGGCCGAAAAACTTAATTTACATGTTATCCCTATGACGGCATGTTTTGACCTCTCGTGACCTTAAATGTGACCTGACAAAAAATGGTTTAAATGTTTTCGATGGAGAAGTGGATGGTCAACCCAACGCCGTTTACCGTTTTTCGCTACCTACCGTGGTTCTCGAGATCTTAGGGGGCGGGTACCCGCCCCCCGTCAAAGCGAAGGTGGCTGAGTCCCCCGTCAATGCGCGTGTTTAGGAAGTATTGAATTTACTTCGCTGGCTGACTAAAATACATTCTTACGTTCGAATTTATCGAAACGTTGGGGAAATGTATGGATTAGAGGTAAGAACTGGATTAAGGTGCCCAAATAAAACTGCCATTTGTACCTTTCTTTGCTATTAGGTGGGCGCAATACACACCCTTCCCCCTACTCTGAGTAGACATTTCCTCATGAATAATTTGACAAAATGCCTCGACAGATTCAAGTAATACAAATGTTTCAGCAATTCACGTTATAAAAATGAATATTAGAAATTCCCATGAAAGTTAAGTATTCAAAATAAACTAAACTAGATGCGTGTAAAAATGTCAATGGGTGACGGGTGGCTAGCTCGCAGCTATTGTTAATCCCTCTTTAAATGTTCCGTCGGGTACCTAAGCAAGAGGCTGAGTGTGTCCCTTTAAGGTCAGGCAAACGCGGCTACACCAATGGTTATCAAGGGCAGGCGACTGAGCAGGCACTTGGAAGCACCGACGGGTCTAGCCGATGGGTTTGGAGGCGAATCCAGCTAAATTACAGCCTGCAAGCCCAAAATAGAAAAAAAATCCGCGTGGTAGGTCTGGAGTCTGTTAGGGCGTAAGTGGTGCAGGAGCGATGCTTCAAATCTCTCAAATGAATTTTACGGGTGGACAAACTACAGCAGACATTTAAAAGCATCTCTTCGTAAATCTAAAGCATAGTTTTATAACTATGTTCCTGAAAATGTAATAAAGCAGCAACGGCCATCCCCGGACTCGAACCGAGCAGCTCTGACCATGCGCCAGACCTTCTGTCCAATACACCACCGCTCCACGCCGTGTCTCCTCCCATTAGCCCTACAGCTGGAGGTCACTGACAGGGCGGTCGGGTGGTAAGGTCAGCCGACGACGCCGTGACCCCGGTGCCGGGAGTTGTGTTCGTACAGAAAAATACGGCATAAATTTGTTTTTAGAAGACGAAGGAATGATTGTGTCGACTTAGAATAACTTTTATCGGCGACCCAGGGCCCTGAGCTAGCTTGATGTCAAATTTCATCTCTTCCATTGCTTTTTTCGTAAGTTCACTTATGAGTCCGACCTCACAGCCAAGAGTCCAACTTAGATCCACATTTGATGTATTAACTCTCGCACAACAGCCTAATCCTCTTGACACCGCGCTCTCGTTCCAACTCCCCGCCGGTTCCACCCTCGCAGCGACTCCCCGTCACCGCCCAGTCAGGTGACCGGCGGCCAGCCAATCAGGGCGAGCACAGCGGTGGTGTGACCTCTGACTAGGTCACCCCGCCTCGAACCCTCCGCCCGAGGCACCACTGACACGCAAATAAATAATATGTTTCAACCTACAACACTTTTAATAACTTGAAATCATAGTGAGAAACAAACATGTTCCAAAAAATTCCGCACTTGAAATACTTTTTCGGACAAATTTCTCGAAAGCCATTAGAGATAAGTGGGTATTATATCCATGTGAAATGGCCGAAATTAACTTTTCTTTTCAGCTGTGTCAATTCTAAGCTTGTCAGTGGCATGAGCTGGGTACCAGGAAGCTGCAAATAAAAAGCTTGTTTGTTTGAATTCTATCTATATCTATGAGACAAAGAATTTCGATACCACAAAATCAATTTCCAATTATGATAAGTCATATCAAACATAAAAATAGGTCAGTTGTCCACTAACCTTCGTCCGGGCAACATCTCCCCGGAGAGTTCCTCCAGCCCTGGCCTCGCTGATATCCGTCCTTGGTTCCCGCCTAATATTGGGCGCGCTTTTTCAAAATTCAAACCCAGAAGAAGGAAGAACATTGTAGAAGGCTTAGCATTACACCATCACACTATCAAGCTGTGTCATTAGCGGAAATAAATCAGCAAGATTCACAATCTTCAATTTGGAACTTCAATTTTCAATTTAGCAATGGATATCTGCAATCGGAGGCGGTTGACGACCGTTGAAGTCCACTAGATCGACACAGGCACGCACTCCATACAAGTGGACATCCATTTTCACTCATTACATCAAACATAAAAATACACATCCAGCAGATTTATACACAATTCGCTCGGAAATTTAGGAGAGCTCCAGCCGTATTTAGAACTCTACGTATTTTCCATTTAGTGCTGGCGTTCCTGTCAGGCCCATTCAATCGCCTAAAGCGTCACCTTATTCACTCAGCAGCCGCGATAACCATACAAGAAGTTGGTACAGTGATCTTTTCACTCATTACAGTGATCAACATTTTCACTCATTAAATCAAACTTAAAAAATACACATCCAGCAGATTTATACACAATTCGCCCAGAAACTTAGAAGAGCTCCAGTCGTAACTTAAACATCTTGTATTTTCCATTTAGTGCTGGCGTTCCTGTCAAGCCCATTAGATCGCCTCAAATGCCACCTTATTCACTCAGCAGCCACGATAATCATACAAGAAGTTGGTACAGTCATCTTTTGGATACCATGCACGTATATTATGTACATCAAATTGGGCGGGTGCCGCAGTAGTTAGATAATTTAGGTAAGAATTTTAGGGCCATGGCTGATCACTAAAATGAACCTGTGCCTGTGGTAATAGGAACCGATGTTTTTCTTTTCATAGCTCAGGGGACGCTCGAATTGAAATGCACTAAACTCAAACTTTTTCTTGAATAAGGTAATACTGTGACCAAGCTGACACTAGCTTCCAAATGTAGGTAGGGAGACAGATTTCATATGACATTGTAGGCAGCACAGAGTAATTTGGACTGACTGTCTCATTTACATATTAGTTACAAAATGGCACCGAGAAACACTCAAAGGGAAAATATGGATGACCTTCGTCTAAAGTGTGCAACATTAGAAGGAAAAATAGATGATCTGCAGAAAACAGTCACAAACTTAACATATGAGCTCCAGTCCCTTTACATCCTCCACCACGAGGCGATTGCTGGTCACGTTCATGTGGAAAAAAACTTGGAAACTTTGTTGACTGAACATGAAAAACTTGAGGAGAAAGAGCTGGTTACTGCCAGACGACTTGACAGGCTTGAGCAGTACACCAGAAAGTCAACCTTAGTCCTGACTGGGAAGGCAGTACCGATTTATCACAGGGACGAAAACATCCGTTCAGTGGTCCAAAAGGTTATCGCTGAGACCTTGGGGATCACCCTATCTAGAGATTCAATAACTGTATGTCATAGACTGCAGAACAAGGGATCAGTCCTACTCAGGCTGACTGACCTGGATGTTCGAGCACATATCTACTCCAAACGCACCAAGCCAATCAAAAGGGGTTACTAATGTTCGAAAGTCTCACTAGCGAGAGGAAGGAGGTCATCCAGATGCTCAAGGAGATGAAGAAATCTAGTGAATGCCCCTTCTTCTCATTCTTTACCTTCCATGGTGATGTCTTCATCAAGGTGAGGGAGTCGGACAGGCCTATTGAGGTAGAGATTGGGAGTACCAAAGACATGATCCTCAGAATTTGCAGGGGGAACGTGTGAGTGCGACAGGAGAAGCTGGGGGCTCCAGAGGGAGGGATTTCAGATGGCAAAGAGCCCAAAAAACAAAAAGCCTCCTCGTAGACCTACCACCCCACCCCTGCATCGTAGCCGTCCTCGTCTGAACCTGAAACTAGTTAGGGTTCGCTCCTCCGAGAACATCACCTCTGATGCACACCATAGCAACACTCACAATGGTGAAACTGGAGCTGAAATAACCCTCCAATCTGACTGCCACTATACTGGGAGTGTCCCTTGCCACAGCACAGAACTTGCACCACCCAGGCATTTGATCGAGGAAAGACAGAATGACCCTATCTCTGGTCACTCAGCTTCTGATAGGACTGACCCAGTTGAGATGACGGAGACGATGCCTAAGTCAGTTGATTAGGATAGGTCAAAAGTCCAGTCCTTACCCATGACTATAATGTATCCGGGAGCTGATTCCTCATAACTGACATATGCAAAGATCTGCTGACATATGCAGAAGTAACTTGCCTGACTATTGCTACACAAGATCAGCCATGGACCCTTACGAATTATTACAACTTCTTTCTTTTGTACTCTCTAGTGTGCTTAAAATCATCAAGTAGCTTACCCCACCCAGGGAACAGTTGCCGACAAATCTATACAATCTGACCTCACCACAATCTAATAATCACCACCTAGGAATAATAAATGAGGACTCATATTCTCAACTAAGGTTAAATTAAAATAACCATGAAGATGGAGTCAGTGACCTTATTAATGATTTCAATGCCATCTCTGACCCCTGCAATTACAATGACCTGAGCTCCTAAATAACTCCACACTATAATTTTGCTTTAAAAATCCTGCATGTAAACTAGAGGTGGGAGTTTCGGGCAATTTTGCAGGCCCGGGCCCGGGCCCGTTCTGCTGCTGATTTTAGAAGCCCGCCACAAGCCCGGTTTGTGGAAGAAATGGCTTATCAAGCCCGGGAAGGCCCGGTATCATGGAAAACCCATAAACGACTATATACAGCATTTATTTACTTTAAGGCTGTCTCAAATACATGTTTTAAGCCAATTTATCCTGGAAAAAGTTTTGGTTTCACCCATAAGTGTCGCCACCGGCAAAAAGTGGGGGGCCAGCCAAACTTCAACCTGATGCTGACAAAAAAACTTTCAACATCAGGACCAAAAACTGTTCGAATTTGGGCTCCTCGCTGCATTCCGCAGCGGCTGGATATAAGAATGTCCGGTTGTCTCTCATTTTGACTGAGATCAGGAAATTTTTGGCCAAAAAGTGGGGGGGGCCGGGCCCCCCTGGCCCCCCTTTTCCGACGCGTATGGTTTCACCCAAAACCATATTAAAAAGTTGCATGCAGCATCAGTAGCCTCAACTATCTTAATAATTTAGCAAAAAATTATACTGAAAAAACACACAGTATGAAACATGGCTTGCTTATGATGCAAACTTACTTCAGGTAATGACCAGCATCACCTAATAAAACAATGGGCATTCTAGATAGAGATATGCACATGGCAGCTATAAGAATCTGGATGAAATAAGCCCACTCATATCAGACATTTCCTCCACGATTGCACTTTTATAAATCATTATATGCTGGCACGAGCCTCACAATTGAGTTCCAATAATGTTTATGAATAGAGGAGAGAGCAGTGACAAGTTTTCAGCTATAACATTTCAGAATATCATGGCAGAATGGCGGTAAATGAACCAAGAATCCTTCACATTGTCCCTGAATTGATACATGTGAGCATTTTCTTTTAATTTAGTCACTAAACAGCTTGGAAGATAGTCAAAAGATTGTTCTGCTTGGGTCAGCCCGATCTGCAAAGTAGGTAAGCCAACAGGCCAACAAGGTCCGTCAGCCTATCTTGATAAAGAACCACCAGTTTTCCACAAGTTCACACCAAACATGGTATAAAAAGATTGCACCAATCTCCACCAAAATGTAAATCTGACACAAAATGACACAACTCGATCCCATCCACATTATTACCATCGCCATGCGGGCTGGAACACTATTTCTGTTCGTTTTGTTGTATTTTAGGGGCTTGCGCTTAGAAGGTATCTGAAGCGCCGTGCTTGTCTACATTAGAACAATCATTTATAAAAAATATTTTTCACTAAAATTTACCAGAATAGTAAGTTTATTTCAGTGAAACTATTTCAATACTCTTGAAGATATATTTTAAAAATTTCACGGATTTAAAAAATAAGCACAAGGTGTGTGGTGCATTTGTTTTGTTCCTGAGAAGTCATGTTCCTGAGAATCGGCCACTTTTTGCGCAGTTGTTTCATATATGACACTTTTCTGGCTTTGCAAAGCTTTTCAAGCTGCTCTCAAGCCCGCGGAATTTGGCGTATCTGAAGTCCAATATAATTTGGATATTCTGTTATTGTGTTCTGTGTTTCTGTACATTTTTAGTGTGGTGGGAGGGAAGTTTAAAGTAAAGGTATCTTGGGAGGGAAGTGCTGTTATGTTCAAAGCTTATAAAAGAAGTTGTATTTCATAGAGGCCAGGGAAGTATCTCCACAAGGAAAATGCAACACATGATGTCAAGTATATTCATGTTTTGGTGCAATTTCAAAGGTTCCTTCTAAGGCTGACTGCTCTCCCCAGTATCTCCCCACAACTGACTAACTTATGTTTTAAAGTACTTCGATCAAAAACATGTTTTCTTTGTGCCTATTCCCTTGCTTATACTAGCCTTTTCTGAATGGATTTTGCATCTTTTGGGCAATGAAAGAGCAAGATGAAGCTGTGGAAGGGTCAAACTTATCAACATTTGTTCTTACATCTAGAGTTAGCAGGCCAATTTGACAATTATGGGGTCCCAATAGATAGTTTGTACCTGGCATTCACTTCGCCATTTTTTGCAGAGGACATGGGAATGGCTCCATAGATGATATTTTCTTTTTACCTGAAGCAGAAAGCTTCTGGAAAGAATGTTCTAGCTAGAGCTAGGTGTTAGTATCAATATATCTGCAGCAAATTGGTTAAATGACTTCCTTTGAAATGGTATACTGACAATATGGAAGTAACAAATAGGCTATCGCAATTTATATTTTGTTCACCCATATATGACTTAAAGATTTTGAAGTTGTCACTACCGCCGGGATGAACCCATGAACACGCACAGAGTCCCAGCTTGAAAACCTGTATTCTTGCCACTTGCCATAAAGGAAGCTAGGACAATGACCTATAGATGCTTTAGGACACAAGAAACCAGAGCACTAGCTGTTGTTGACCTTAGGCGAGATGTACTCATGTGGTTTCTGAAATAACATGACGAGCATGCTGTTACACCACTAGCATGGACTTTTACGACAAATAAGCGTTCATGCGCACATGCAATAATCACACAACCAAGCTGCATGCTTCAGTGCGAAGAATCATAGCGTGAACATGTACAAAGCAGACAACTCAAACAAGCTATGTGCAGCAGTAACAAACTCAATGCTTTTAGTTGAAACCCACCAAAAGTGTTTCCACATGCCCGGCAGGTGTGCGGTGCATTACTCAGTAACTTGCAAAATCCATGCTCGTTAGGTCTTGACTGGCGTTCAGCTAACATGCATTAACAAACAAATCTCTTCTGGCATTCATGCTACATTCCCTTAACTTCTTGCATTATCTGCAAAGGAGACACAACATGAGCGGTTTCGACAGAAGTCATTAGGATATTCATAAGATGACAGTACAGCATGGATGTGTGCAACTGTAGGCATTTTCAATATTTGATTATTAATATTGATACAGGTTTAAGTAACTTGCTTTTGACCCTGGCATGAGTAAGAGATAGAAAAATAGAGCTTCATGTTTTTACATTCCTGATGTATGTCTTAAAGTCCATGTCTCAAAATTAATTGTAAATGCATTTTCAAAAGCTGCAGGTGCATGAATAAGAATATGTTTTAGTGGAAAAAACTAGGTCTGTACTGAAAAAGGCTTATTAAACTTACAGAAAATTGACTGAAGTCCCAGTTCAGTCGAAGCCCGGAATGAGCCTGGGTGAAGCCCGTCATCAGCCCGGCATCGGCCTAAATCAGGCCTTCAGGCCTGGTCCAAGCCTGCGGGCCTGTGCCGGGCTTTTGCCCCGGGCCCCCGGGCCTGGAAAGTCCCACCTCTAATATAAACATAAGGTCACTTCCAAGAAACATAGAGAAACTGAAATTGCTCCCTCACAATAGCCAAACTAAATATGATATAATATGCCTATCTGAGACTTCGCTAAGTGAAAACATTCAAAGTGGTTATGTCATTCCAGGATTTACTTTACTAAACCACTGTCTTGACTCCCACATTAGAGGCAAAGGAGCTGCAATATATATAAACAATGACTGGAACTACAAAATCAGATTTGACCTTTGCATAAAACGACCTGAACTGCAATCCATGTTCATTGAATTAACACCCAAAGAATCAGCAAATATAATTATTGGAACGCTTTACAGATCCCCTGCTTTTGAGCCAAGTATCTTACTTGAATACCTAGATGAATTAATATCAAAAGTAACAAATAGCCACAAGAAATGCATCATCGCAGGAGATTTCAACATCTACCTACTTCAAATTAACCACTCAGACGCAGCAGACCAACTCATGACTTCTCCTTCAACGGGGGTTTCCTTCCATCAATTCGCATACCCACACGAATTTCTGAAAATTCAGCCACATTAATTGACAACTTTATTACCAACATACCCCAGCACATCCAACACTCTGGTGTTTTCCTACATGACATTAGCGACCACTTACCAGTCTTCCTCGTGGTACACTTTTCCAGGCATAAAAATCTGTTCACCCTTCCAGTGAAGCCCTCTGTTTCAATATGTCCAAAGTAAATGAACTTGGTAAAAAAATAAAACGACAATTAGAGTTATATCCTGCCTCAAATGATGCAAACATATATGCAAACTTGCTACTTAAAACTATTCAAACGAAACTAGAAAATATGTCACGGAAAGCTAGAACTCAAAAGTATGACCCTATACAGCCATGGATCACCAAATCGATACTTAGGAGCATAAATACGACGAATAAGCTCAATAAAAAATTCATACGAAATCGTACTACATAGAATAGACTACAGTATAGTAGATATAGGAACAGACTTAATGCGATTATAAAATATTCTAAAAAATTGCACTACCAAAGACTCATCGATGAACACAAAAATAACTCCTGGAAACTCTGGCAAACAATTAACGAAATCATTGACCGACACAAAAAACCTCAAACCCTCTGCCCAAAACATTTGACTCTGAAAATGGGGAAATCAGTGACCCAAAGTAAATATCAAGTAAATTTAATGCCTTCTTTGCAACAATTGGAAACAAACTAGAAAATAAACTTCCAACATCTAACATACACCCTTTAAGCTACCTCCAGGATTTTGAGACCTCTTCACTCATGCAACTTTCACCTGTGAATGCAGAGTATGTGGCACACATAATAGCAGATTTGAAAAACACATGCCCTGGTATCGATGATATAAGTGGCAACCTGCTTAAAAAGCTTTCGCCATATATCCTACAGGAAGTCACTTATCTCATTAATCTCTGTCTGGAGCAACACACCTTTCCTGATTGCCTTAAGATTGCTGTTATTAAACCCATATTTAAATCAGGATGAAAAAACTATTCACCAATTACAGACCCATTTCACTGCTCCCTACCATCTCAAAAATCTTAGAACGTATCCTATATAATCAACTTCTCACATTTTTGCAAGCAAACCACATACTATATGATTTTCAGTTTGGATTCAGAAAACTTCACTCAACCTACATGCCAGTCTCAATAATACATGATAAAATAACAACTAGGCTCTGCCGGAACCAAACCTCAGTTGGCATATTCCTAGACCTGAAGAAGGCATTTGACACGTTTGATCATAAAATTATCCTAAAGAAAATGTATTTATATGGAATTAGAGGATCCCCTTTGAATATATTTACTTCTTACCTTGGAAAAAGAAACCAGATCACGAGGTTAGAAAGTGTCAGATCTGAACCCCAAAACATCACAATAGGAGTTCCACAAGGATCCATTCTCAGCCCCCTGCTGTTCAATCTATATGTAAACGATATTTCAAGAAGTACTTCCGCCCCACAGTTTTACATGTTTGCCGATGACACTGCAATCTTCTTCCATGAGTCGAATCAAATATTCTAACAAAAATAAACCAAGCACTACCCCTCCTTTTCAGCTGGCTATGTTCAAACAGATTAACGCCAAACATGTCCAAAACTTTCTATCAAATTTACTCAGTTTCTGATAAAAAACAGACTTAGATATATACCTTAATTCACAACAAATTCAACGCTCAGCGAGTATAAAGCATCTCGGTGTTCTAATAGATAAACACCTTAAGTTTAAGAATCACATCAATGAAACATACAACACAATGTGTCGCAATATAGAAGTCATAGCCAGAGCAAAATCATTTCTGGATACAAAATGTCTTTTCTTCCTTTATCATTCGCTGATTTCTCCTTACCTGGGGTGCTGTGGGTTTGTATGGGGAACAAATTACAACACTAACCTGACCAAAATACTAACGGTACAAAAACGAATAGTTAGGATAATAGGAAAATGTCATTATAGAGCTCCATCTTCACCCATCTTCAAATCTCTTGGTATACTGAAGTTTCCGGATATGATACAACAACAAAAACTGCTCATACTCTATCAGTTTCTCAACAACGAACTACCTGAATCATACTCAAGGTCTTTTCAGCTTCACAGTGATGGTAGAAACACTCGTAGAATTAGGCACTTTCTTGTACCTGCCGCAGAAACTCGACACAGAACCTTTGTATTTACTATCAACTGCCCTAAAACATGGAACAAAATTATAGCAAGTAAAATTCCAAACATATCAGACATCCCAAAATCTAAGCCAGGGTTTAATATTATCTTCAAAAACTTTTCCTTAGTAGCTATTAATGCCAATCAACCTTTAGAAACATACTGAGGGATGTATGAGATCTAAGTTCTGAGAGTTCAGCTGAGTCCTATGTAAAATTTTCTACGGGACGCCTCATATAGCTTGCTGAGCTAATGTTGGATGTAAATTGTTGAATCGTTAACTTTCCAACCCATCTACATGTTAACACACATGAGAGTACCTCAGCGTGGTTAGGTTTAAGTATACACACGTGTGCGCTTGTGTGCGTGATTTCTGAATGTGTTTCTGTATATGTGGTTGTTTGAGAATGTATGCTTCTGGTGCATATGTACGTGCGTGTGTGAGTCCTGCGTTTTCAGGCATAGTGCAGGCATGTGGATCACACATGTGTGTGTTCCATCCTACCTCTTTGGAACTTTTTTCTAGTC
The DNA here is from genome assembly GCA_034440635.1 of Lepas anatifera. Taxonomy (NCBI): domain Eukaryota; kingdom Metazoa; phylum Arthropoda; class Thecostraca; family Lepadidae; genus Lepas; species Lepas anatifera. Next base: position 125,633 of record JAOTON010001037.1, read on the forward strand.
TATGTAACCTGTCCCATGTTTGTGTCTTGTCTTCCTTTAGATATTGCCTCAAGACTGTGCACTCCGCAATTCATTATGCTCTCAACCTTGATATCGTGTCCATGGGTGTAATCTATGTAGCTAGGAGCGGATACAAGGCAATTATCCTTACCAGTTCCTGGACACCTGTAAATTTCGTTTAAAACTGATCATTCACCCTTTTCAATAACCGCAGCTTCTTGCTTTCTATCTCTTTTTTCTTTTATCGACTGTCTGCCGTGCGCCCATCAGTTGGAAGTATGTAATAAAAAAGTGCTGCTGAGATTCCGGAGAGAGAGAACCGTAAAAAGGTATCTTGACTGAGATCCACCACCTTCCCACACATTTAACAAATACGGCGAGGGCAGGTATTGACCCCGTTTAAAAAGAAAGACAACATAAATGTTCTTCATTATCTGAAAGAAAAAGTTCAATTGTTCAATTAGAGCACGAGATACTAGGATTTGAACGAAATTCGCAAAACTTCAGTCCTCCGGCAGAAGGGCAAATACTAGGCAACATCTAACGTTTTGCTTTGGCAACTATGCCTAAGCACCAGAAAATTCACCCAACTACCCCTGAGTGACTGCTGAAACTATGCCTAAGCACCAGAAAATTCACCCAACTACCTCTGGGTGACTGTTTTTGTGGTAACTAAAACGTGCCTTCGGATATTTAGAGCATTTAAGTTGGTGGACATTTTCGGAAAGCTTTCTTCATAAGGGTGTAAGTCAGTTTTATCATTATTTTCTTTGAAGTAACTAATAAAGAGCACACTGTCACCCCCGGATTCGAACCGGTCACCCCTAATCAATAAACAGTGCCTCTAACCACTAGACCACCGTGCCACACTGTGCACCATCCCACTAGCTGGACACCTGTGACCCGTCAGGAGGTCAATGGCCGGTGCCACGCAGCCGAATATGCCGGGACGCTGGCGCCGGGTGCTGTGTTTGTCCCGAAAAGGCACGATATAAAGGTGCTTCTAGAAGACGAACCAAACATTTTTGGGCTGAAATTACTTGTATCGTTGAGCTAGGATCCTAAGCTAGCTTCATGCCAAATTTCATCCACTTCCATTCATTTTAAGGACTTGAAACCATTGAGAGACCTTAAGGTGGTCCGAGAAATATAGCACCTTGTAAAACATTCTCCGATTAATTACTCGAAAGTCTTTAGAGATAGGTGGGTAGTATAAGTGAGTGAAATGACCGCAAGTAACTTTTCTATCCAGCCATGTCAATTCTGAGTGATTGACATGGGCTCGGAACCAGGAAGTTGCAAATAAAAAGTTTTTTTACTCAAATTTTATTTGTGCCTATAAAACAAAGAATTACAATATCGCAATTTCCATCTCCAAATATTATCCGGCGGAAGCAATGTTCTTTCGTTATCTAAAATGTAAACTCAAATCCGCCAATTACATTGCGAGATATTAACGTTGGAATGAAGTGAACAAAAATGCAGTCTTCCGGGAAAACGGTAAGAACCAGGTCAAAATTTTACGTTTTGCACTCAAAATTATGCCTAAACACAAGAACATTGACCTAGCTACCCCTAGGAACAGTCTTTCAACTAACTGAAGCGTGCCTTCTGATATTTCGGGCGTCCAAGTCGGCCATCAACTTTAAGTAGGTTTTTTGCTCGCGTGAGAAATACCGCGTTTTCGCGCGATAAATATTGTCGGACCAGCTCAATTTTTGTTCCCTAGCTGGCCCTTGTTACCTATTGAAAAGGACATAAACTTCAAGCTCGTAGCTTAAGGAGTAAAAATTAGAAAAAATACAAAACAGAACAAGTTTGAGCCAAAATTTTTCAAAAACCATTTTGTATTTCGACTCGGGGCTTTAGTTTGGGAGTCTGGGGTAGAAGGGCTATCACCCTACAAAATTGCAGAGCTCTGGCATTAATTCTCGGGCGGGACAGACAACAGACAGACCTCGGCCTGCGGCCTCGGCAGGTGCCGCTCCGGCGCAGGAGAAGCCGGTGACAATGTACGTTAGGCAAATAGTTCGATTGACAGGCGAGTGTTTTCAGCAGTATGATACTTATACTAACGCAATGTTGGGACTTGAGGTCTTGTGTTCTCATTATGACTCCATTCAATCCCATGTGCAAGCCCATGTTTTCCTAAACTAACATGTTTCTGCACACTGCGCCACGTTTGCCCTCTGTTCATGTCATCACATAAATAAACACACGTATAAAGTTTGGTTTGTTAAGTAAAGACTGGGTATGCCCAGAAGAAAGGAGATACAATATAAAATAGTATGGGTTTGCTGACCATATTTCACCTATACCCGGAGAACTTCACACAATTCAGCCTATTTCTTACCGAGTTAGCTTTGGCTACCCTAAGTCCCAGTCCGCATGCGCAGTAAAGTCTGCAGTGAATGAGAGCGAAAATACCGTTATAATTGACTGAAGCATGTTGGTATGTCGTGTGTTTGTCTCCTGGTCTAAACTATCCCTTATAGCCTAATATTCCTTAGAATTCCTACTGCGCATGCGCAGAACAATGCAGTGTCATAATGCCGTGAATTGGGATTAGCAGATAGCATTCTGCTATTACTCGCAAAATTTGAGCCCAATCGGTCTATTGGCTCCCGAGATAGCCTCCATGACCAAAAGTTCTAATGCGCATGCGCGCTAACCTTTGTAGTAAGCAAGGCTGTCAAAACTTTTATACTAAATTTAAGCATATTGGCTCTCCTTTGTTCATGTCCTCTTCTGAAATATCCTCACCTTTAAGGCTTATCTTTAAGATTTCTACTGCGCATGCGCAGGGCAGTGCAGCTTCAATATGACATTATTTGCGGTTTGCACTCCGTGTCATTTTCTTGTTCACAAAATTTCAAGAAAATCGACCCGTAGGTTACCGGGATAGCCTCTGTTACCATTTTCACTTGTGACCTTTCATTGACCTGAAGACCAGATTCAAAATCTGCACGACCGATTTCCTCTTATTGATATTGTTCGATAATATGGAATAGAGTGCAACGAGATTTATATATTATTTACATATCTAAATACGATAGCGGATACAAGGGGCGAGGCTAGTGGGCTTAAGTCCCCCCCCATGTGAAAATGCTTACAGCTATAGCATGAGACAGGGGATGTTTTGAGGCAATGGGCAGGGTAGGCTGGAGCTAATAGGTGAATTCAGGGTGGTGGGGGGATAGGAGGCACGTGCCCCCCCCTTTGGTGGATCCTCAGCGCCCCCTGAAATGGCCACGGCGCCCCCTCAAACATTCGATGGCACCCCTGAAATGTCACATCCCACCCCTTCCCCTAAGATGCAAAAATCGGCGCCCATCGGAAGGATTTTGCGTGTCAAAAGTGGCGCCCTATGTTCCGGATTACACCCCTTGCCCTCGGCACGGTGCCTCCTCAATCGGTAATCCTGGATCCGCCTATGCTCGAGCACCTTAGCCCCACCCCCGAACTGATATCCTGGATCTGCCTATGCTCGAACTCCTTAGGCCCATCCCCGTACTGATGTCCTGGATCCGCCTATGCTCGAGCTCCTTAGCCCCACCCCTCACTGATGTCCTGGATCCGCCTATGCTCGAACTCCGCAGCCTCACCTCCGTACTGTCCTGGATCCGCCTATGCTCGAGCTCCCTAGCCCCACCCCCGTACTGATGTCCTGGATCCGCCTATGCTCGAGCTCCTTAGCCCCACCCCCGGACTGATGTCCTGGATCCGCCTATGATCGAGCTCCTTAGGCCCATCCCCGTACTGATGTCCTGGATCCGCCTATGCTCGAGCTCCTTAGCCCCATCCCCGTACTGATGTCCTGGATCCGCCTATGCTCGAACTCCTTAGGCCCATCCCCGTACTGATGTCCTGGATCCGCCTATGCTCGAGCTCCTTAGCCCCACCCCCTTACTGATGTCCTGGGTCCGCCTATGCTCGAACTCCGTAGCCCCACCTCCGTACTGATGTCCTGGATCCGCCTATGCTCGAGCTCCTTAGCCCCATTTCCGTACTGATGTCCTGGATCCGACTATGCTTGAGGTCCCGAGTTCCAACCCCGTACTGATGTCCTGGATCCGCCTATGATTGAGCTTTTTAGGCCCATCCCCGTAATGATGTCCTGGGTCCGCCTATGCTCGAGCTCCTTAGCCCCACCCCTGTACTGATGTCCTGGATCCGCCTATGCTCGAGCTCCTTAGGCCCATCCCCGTACTGATGTCCTGGATCCGCCTATCCTCGAGCTCCTTCGCCCCACCCCCGTACTGATGTCCTGGATCCGCCTATGCTCGAGCTCCTAGCCCCAACCCCTTACTGATGTCCTGGATCCGCCTATGCTCGAACTCCGTAGCCCCACCTCCGTACTGTCCTGGATCCGCCTATGCTTAGCTCCTTAGCCCCATTCCCGTACTGTGTCCTGGATCCGCCTATGCTTGAGTCCCGAGGTCCAACCCTGTACTGATATCCTGGATCCGCCTATGTTCGAGCTCCTTAGCCCCACCCACGTACTGATGTCCTGGATCCGCCTATGCTCGAGCTCCTTAGCCCCACCCCCGTACTGATGTCCTGGATCCGCCTATGCTCGAGCTCCTTAGCCCCATCCCCGTACTGATGTCCTGGATCCGCCTATGCTCGAGCTCCTTAGCCCCACCCCTTACTGATGTTCTGGATCCGCCTATGCTCAAACTCCGTAGCCCCACCTCCGTACTGTCTTGGATCCGCCTATGCTCGAGGTCCTTAGCCCCACCCCTCTACTGATGTCCTGGATCCGCCTATGCTCGAGCTCCCTAGCCCCAACCCCGTCCTGATGTCCTGGATCCGCCTATGCTCGAGCTCCTTAGGCCCATCCCCGTACTGATGTCCTGGATCCGCCTATGCTCGAGCTCCCTAGCCCCACCCCGGTACTGATGTCTTGGATCCGCCTATGCTCCAGCTCCTTAGCCCCACCCCCATACTAATGGCCTGGATCTGCCACTGCTTATACAGTTGATTTAAGCAGGCAGTGCAAGGAGTGACTCCTGTCATGGTATCACCACAAAGAGGTTTATTCGGCTGGGAAAGAAATGGTGTGCAACGGTGGATCCTTTAACCAGTGTTACCTATGGTTAGAGGATGCATTAACTAGTGGGTAGATAGATAGATAGATGTTAAACTTTTATTGGACGGAAACAATATGACAGGTATAACAAAGAGATTGATGCAAAAGCCCGAAGGCTTAAGTGGTGGGGCCTCTCTTATCTCTCTCATAAAACACATCACTTTTACCGGACCTATCACACACATACACAGTAAGATTTGGACACACATAAAGAAACAAAACACAACAAACCAAACAAGCAAACCAGTTCCTGACCACCATTTTGTTTTTTATTCGTCGCAAGTCTCCACAGCGCGCAGGACCCTACCGCACGACCGCCACCCGGCCGTCCGACTGATATGAATATCTAATAGACAACGCGCCCGCCGCACGAGTAGAGGAGCCGAAACGAGACAGACTACCCTGCCACCACCGGGCATTCGCGCTGGTCTATAGCATGCGTACATAGCTATGGCATCTGTCTCGCATAGCAGCTACCAGTGCGCCGCCCGCAGCGACGCTACGGCCGAACGGCGGGGTGAGGTTTCGAGCGGGAAACATACTAGCATGGTGTATTACATTTAATTAAAGGTACACTGTTGTTGCAATGATATGCAACCTGTTGCAATGGCAAGATATGTCTTTTAACTAGCTGTTTGCAAAATTTCATCTACTTTCATCTATATTAGCCACCCTAAACCCCGGTGTGAAGCAGAAATGAACCGATAAAATTACCACTTTGAAATGTATTTTACGACTTATAGCTCGGACGCCGTAAGAGATAAGTGGGTGGTATGAGTGAGAAAAATGACGGCAACGAAGTTTGCTATCCAGCCGTGTTAAGTTCAATACCCTAGCTATCATGTTCTGGAAACCAGGGGGCTGAGAATAAAAAAGTTTCAAAACTCATATTTTATTTTTGCCTATAACACAAAAAGTTTCAGTCTGAAAGTTTTTATCTCTAAATATATAATAAGGGGAGGCTATTCTCTTTTATTATCTGAAATGGAAACTAAATTTTATTAATTAGATCCGAAGATATAAGGGTTTGAATGATATTTTGGGAAATGCAGACCTTCACGGAATGGGCCAAAAAGGACCCTCAAATTTCCGTTTTCATTTTGTTTTTGTGTTTGTGCAGAACTGCACAAACAGTCCTATAAGTGGATATTTGACTTAGAACCTGAACTGCCGTAGCTTCAGATATTTCGAGCCTATAGTTTAGACCATGAGTTTTATGCCAAATTTAGGGTGCAAAGTTTAAAAGCTAATTTAGAGCCTTAAATTTAAAACTTTTTCTTTCCAACTTTTTGTGTGAACTACAAATTTCCCTGATGTAAAAGGGTGCAAGTTTGAAGACTCTAGATGAATTAGCAAAAAATAGAAAAATAAAAGTTAAAAATCACATAATGCAAAATTCTGGGCAAAATTTTGAAAATTTTGAAAATTGACAACCGTGGTGCTTATTCATTTGGAAGTGCCTTCTATCCACAAAAGTTTTAGGTCTCTGATACCAGCGCTCAGAACAGACAACAACAACAACAACAAACTCGGCCTGCGGCCTCGGCAGGTGCCGCTCCGGCGCAGGAGAAGCCGGTGACAATGTACGTTAGTCAAACAGTTCGATTGACAGACGAGTGTTTTCAGCAGTATGATACTTGTACCAACGCAATTTTCGGACTTGACGTCTTGTGTTCTCATTATGACTCCATTCAATCCCCTTTGTAAGCCCATGTTTTCCTAAGTTAGCATGTCTCTGCACACTGCGCCACGTTTGCCCTCTGTTCATGTCATCAAATAAATAAACACACGTATAATGGTTGTTTTGTTAAGTAAAGACTGGGCATGACCAGAAGAAAGGAGATACAATACAAAATATGATGGGTTTACCGACCGTATTTCACCTATACCTGCAGATTTTCACCCAATTCAGCCAATTTATTAACGAGTTAGCTTCGGTTACCCTAAGTCCCAGTCCGCATGCCAAGTAACGTCTGCAGTGAATGAGAGCAAAGATACCGTTATAGTTGACTGAAGCATGTTAATATGCCGTTTGTTTGTCTCCTGGTCTAAATGATCCCTTATAGCCTATTATTCCTTAGAATTCCTACTGCACATGCGCATAATAGTGCCGCGTCATAATGCCATCAATTAGGATTAGCAGATGATATTCTGCTTTTACTCGCAAAAATTTTAACCAAATCGGTCTATTGGCTCCCGAGATAGCCTCCATGACCATAAGTTCTAATGCGCATGCGCACTGACCTTTGTTGTTACCAAGGGTGACAAAACATTCATGCTTAATTTAAGCACGTTGGCTTTCCGTCTGTTCAGGTCCTCCTCTGAAATATCCTCGCCTTCCAGGCTTATCTTCATAATTTCTTCTGCGCATGCGCAGCGCAGTGCAGCTTCAATGACATTTTTGACTTACATTTTGTGCTATTCTTTTGTTCACAAAATTTAAAGAAATTCGACCCGTAGGTTGCCGAGATAGCCTCTGTTACCATTAGCTCCAGTGCGCATGCGCAGTGACCTTTTGTTGACCTGAATACCACATTCGAAATCTGCATGGTCGATTGCCTCTCATTGATATTGTTCGGTAATTTGGTACGGAGTGCAACGAAATCTTCAATCTTTCATATGCTTATATACATACATGGTGGCTATTCAAATGGTGGTAGATACAATGGGCGGAGCTAGGGGCTGAACTCGCCCCGCCCCCCCCCCCAATGTCAGAATATTTATGGTTAATACAAACACAGAAGCTGTTCCGAGGCAATGGCGGGGAAGGCTCCAGTCCCGTACCAGCCCCCATCCCCACTGCTCCCCCGTCCGAAATGTCTCCCATGAGCTATCTCAGCACGCCTCTGGACCCTGCTACCGTTCCCTAGATGCCTGAGGGCATCACTGCTCACTTCCTCGGATCTCTAAACACGCCTCGGCACCCTCTGCCCTCTAGTCAGGTTCCCGACCGCCCCGACCGGCTAGCCACCCGCTGTTTGCACTCGGATAGAAATGTTATGCCTTTCTTGCACGCATTTACCGGCTGCAGCCTACTGCCGCAGCACAGAAGGTCCATGCAAGAAGGGCAGAATGACGTCACTACTGCTGCGGGAAAAACGGGACCGAAGTATTTTACCCCTCAGTGGCGAACTAGTCGTCGGAGCGTCATGAAACAAAAACGGCAGAGCTGATAATTTCCCATACTACAAGTATAGAGAGAGCCATATATCTCAGTTGAGTATAAAGGCACTTTGTCACGTGATGAATCTATTACAACCTATGAAAACCGCATCAAATTCAGTCTTTATCATCATATAGCTCAAAACCTATGGGAGACGCGCGGGTATGGTCAGGCAGACGGTTGTAGAACTTGAGCCGGGCTTTTTTGGTACCAATTTCGAAAAGAAAATTTGGAAATATATCGTCATAAATTCCCAAAAAAAAAACAAAAAATATTGTATTTTTTGCAGAAAAATATTTCCCATTAACTCAGAAATTTGAGTTTAGAATATGTTGTTGTAATGACAATACCCATCTCAACAAAGAAAACTGCGTTCAAAAATGTCCAGAATTTTGAAAGTTATATGGTTTTAAAGTTTTAGGCCATAATTGCAATGTTTTGGAAAAAGGGCCAAAACTGACCTTCAAAATTATGCTTTTGGTTCAGTTTAGTGTCTATGCAGTAATGCACAGTCCATTCTGTCTCTAAAAATCCAGTTTGGAACACCTAGCATCATATCTTCAGATATTTCGAACTTATAACTTTGGTAATGCATTTCACTACAAGTTGGAGGTAAAAGTTTCAAAAAATTATTTTGGAAGTACAAATTTGGATTTATTGCTTCAAAATTTGAGCAACAACTGGTAATTGATTGTGTGTAAAAGAGTGTAAGTTTGAGAACTGTAGACTAAAAATAGAAAAATAGAAAAATAAAAGTTTAGAAAAATATAATCCAAAATTTTGGAAAAGTTTTTGCAAAATTTGAAAATCTGCAGCCGTCGGGATTTTTTATGGGTTCCTGCCTTTCATCCCTGCAAGTTTCAAGTATCTGATACCAGTCCTCAGAACAGACAACAACTACTACTACCTCGGCCTGCGGCCTCGGCAGGTGCCGCTCTGGCGCAGGAGAAGCCGGTGACAATGTACGTTAGCCAAACAGTTCGATTGACAGGCGAGTTTTTTTCAGCGGTTTGATACTTATAACAACGCAATGTTGGAGTTTTAGGTTTTGTGTTCTCATTATGGCTCCATTCAATCCCCTGTCTAGGCCCATGTTTTCCTAAATTAGCATGTCTCTGCATACTGCACCACGCTTGCCCTCTGTTCATATCATCAAAGAAATAAACACACGCATAATGTTTGTTTTGTTAAGCAAAGACTGGGCATGACGAGAAAGAAGAGAGGAGATACAATATAAAATATTTTGGGTTTTCCGACGGTATTTCACCTATAAACCTGCAGATTTTCACCCTAATTAAAGCCTGCAAGTTTGTTACAGAGTTATCCCTAGATCGAACCTTAGCCCCACAAAATCGAAAATAAAGTCCTAAGATCGCCATAATGCAAATTCTGGGCAAATTTTTACCCCAAATTTTGAAAATTGACAACCGTGGCGCTTATTCATTTGGAAGTGCCTTCTATCCACAAAAGTTTTAGGTCTCTGATACCAGCGCTCAGAACAGACAACAACAACAACAACAACACGGAGCCACACCCCTGCACTGATGTCCTGGATCCGCCTATGCTCGAACTCTTTAGCCCCACCTCCGTACTGATGTCCTGGATCCGCCTATGCTCGAACTCCTTAGCCCCTACCCCCTACTGATGTCCTGGATCCGCCTATGCTCGAGCTCCTTAGCCCCACCTTCTTACTGATGTCCTGGATCCACCTATGCTCGAACTCCTTAGCCCCTACCCGCCCCCACTGATGCCCTGGATCCGCCTTTACTCGAGCTCCTTAGCCACACCCCTGCACTGATGTCCTGGATCCGCCTATGCTCGAGCTCCTTAGCCCCACCCCCGAACTGATGTCCTGGATCTGCCTATGCTCGAACTCCGTAACCCCACCTCCGTACTGCCCTGGATTCGCCTATACTCGAACTCTTTAGCCCCTACCACCCTACTAATGCCCTGGATCCGCCTATGCTGGAACGCCCGAGCCCCACCACCGTACTGATGTCCTAGATCCGCCTATGCTCGAGCTCCTGAGCCCCACCCCCGTACTGATCAGCTGAATCCGCTTATGCTCGAGCTTTTTAGCCCCCAACCCCGTACTGATGTCCTGGATCCGCCTATGCTCGAACTCTTTAGCCCCTACCCACGTGCTGATGTCCTGGATCCGCTTATGCTCGAGCTCCTTAGCCTCACCCCCGTACTGATGTCCTTGATCCGCCTATACTCAAGCCCTTTAGCCCCACCGCCATACTGATGTCCTAGATCCGCCTCTGCTCGAGCTCCTTAGCCCCACACCCATACTGATGTCCTGGATCAGCCTATGCTCGAGCTCCTTAGCTCCACCCCCGTACAGATGTCCTAGATCCGCCTATGCTCGATCTCCTTAGCCCCATCCCCGTACTAATATCCTGGATCCGCCTATGCCCGAACTCCGTAGCCCCTACCCCCTACTGATGTCCTGGATCCGCCTATGCTGGAACTCCCGAGTCTCACCCCGTACTGATGTCCTGAATCCGCTAATGCTCAGCTGCTTAGGCCCATCCCCGTACTAATGTCCTGGATCCGCCTATGCTCTAACTCCCTAGCCCGACCCTCGTACCGATGTCCTGGATCCGCCTATGCTCTAACTCCCTAGCCCGACCCTCGTACCGATGTCCTGGATCCGCCTATGCTCTAACTCCCTAGCCCCACCCTCGTACTGATGTCCTGGGTCTGCCTATGCTCGAACTCTTTAGCCCCTACCCCCATGCTGATGTCCTGGATCCGCTTATGCTCGAGCTTCTTACCCCCACACCCGTAACGACCCCACCTCCGTGCCCCCCCGAAACGACATAGGCAGATCCAAGGGGGAAAGGGGACAGGTGCCCCCTATAGAATCTTAGCGCCCCCTGAAATTGTCCCGGAAACCCCTGGAAAGTTCGATGGCACCCCTGCACCTCCGATGGTCGATTGGGGATTGGGGGAGGGGGATGGGGGAGAAGGGTGAGGGGGGCACCTAGCCTACTTATTCCCTGGATCCACCCATGGTCCAAAAACAGAAACATAATACTCTTATTGTAAACTCGGACTTTTACGGTACTCTAATTACTTGTGATGCATTATGGGTAGTATTCGGTACTTTTTTACCAGACCATAAATAAACAGAAACGGCCGCGCCGATCGCCGGCGTTGCTGCGGCGTGGACGCAGGGGTGACGCGTGGTGATTTCCTACAACGTTGCGTGGAGAAACGGCATGTTTGTAAAGGTAACTTGGTGTTTCATTGATATCTATGCAGATGGAATGTCGACATATGTCTCTTACCTAGCTGCATGCAAAATTTCATTTCCTCCAATGACTCTAACCACCCTAAACCCCGGTGTGAAGCAAAAATGAACTGATAAAATTACCACTTTGAAATGTATTTTACGGCTTATAGCGCGGAAGCCGTAAGAGATAAGTGGGGGGTATGAGTGAGAAAAATGACGGCAACGAAGTTTTCTATCCAGCCGTGTTAAGTTCAATACCGTAGCTATCATGGTCTGGAAACCAGGGGGCTGAGAATAAAAATTTTAAAAACTTATATTTTATTTTTGCCTATAAAATAAAAAAGTTTCAGTCTGAAAGTTTTTATCTCTAAATATATAATAAAGGAGGCTATTTTCTCTTTATTATCTGAAATGGGAACTAATTTTTATCAATTAGATCGGAAGATATAAGGGTTTGAATGATATTTTGGGAAATGCAGACCTTCACGGAATGGGCCAAAAAGGACCCTTAAATTTCCGTTTTTGTTTTGTTTCTGTGTTTGTGCAGTACTGCACAAACCGGCCTTTAAGTTGATATTTGACTCAGAACCTGAACTGCTGTAGCTTCAGATATTTCGAGCCTGTAGTTTAGACCATGAGTTTTATGCCAAATTTAGGGTGCAAAGTTTAAAAGCTAATTTAGAGCCCTAAATTTAAAGCTTTTTCTTTCCAACTTTTTGTGTGAACTACAAATTTCCCTGATGTAAAAGGGTGCAAGTTTGAAGAGTCTAGATGAATTAGCAAAAAATAGAAAAATAAAAGTTAAAAATCACATAATGCAAAACTCTGGGCAAAATTTGGAAAATTTTGAAAATTGACAACCGTGGTGCTTATTCATTTGGAAGTGCCTTCTATCCACAAAAGTTTTAGGTCTCTGATACCAGCGCTCAGAACAGACAACAACAACAACAACAACCTCGGCCTGCGGCCTCGGCAGGTGCCGCTCCGGCGCAGGAGAAGCCGGTGACAATGTACGTTAGCCAAACAGTTCGATTGACAGGCGAGTGTTTTCAGCAGTTTGATACTTATAACAACGCAATGTTGGAGTTTTAGGTTTTGTGTTCTCATTATGGCTCCATTCAATCCCCTGTGTAAGCCCATGTTTTCCTACATTAGCATGTCTCTGCACACTGCGTCATGTTTGCCCTCTGTTCATGTCATCACATAGATAACCACACGTATAATGGTTGTTTTGTTAAGTAAAGACTGGGCATGACCAGAAGAAGGGAGATACATTATAAAATATTATGGGTTTCCCGACCGTATTTCACCTTTACCTGCAGATTTTCACCCAATTCAGCTAAATTGTTAACGAGTTAGCTTCCGTTACCCTACTCCCAGTCCGCATGCGCAGTAACGTCTGCAGTGAATGAGAGCAAAGATACCGTTATAGTTGACTGAAGCATGTTAATATGCCGTTTGTTTGTCTCCTGGTCTAAATGATCCCTTAGAGCCTATTATTCCTTAGAACTCCTACTGCACATGTGCATAATAATGCAGCGTCATAATGCCATCAATTAGGATTAGCAGATGCTATTCTGCTTTTACTCGCAAAAATTTGAGCGAAATCGGTCTATTGGCTCCCGAGATAGCCTCCATGACCATAATTTCTAATGCGCATGCGCACTGACCTTTGTTGTTACCAAGGGTGACAAAACATTCATGCTAACTTTAAGCACGTTGGCTTTCCCTCTGTTCAGGTCCTCCTCTGAAATATCCTCGCCTTTCAGGCTTATTTTCATAATTTCTGCTGCGCATGCGCAGAGCAGTGCAGCTTTAATGACATTTTTGACTTACATTTCGTGATATTCTTCTGTTCACAACATTTCAAGAAAATCGACCCGTAGGTTGCTGAGATAGCCTCTGTTACGATTAGTTCCAGTGCGCATGCGCAGTGACCTTTTGTTGACCTGAATACCACATTCGAAATCAGCATGGTCGATTGCCTCTCATTGATATTGTTCGGTAATTTGGTACGGAGTGCAACGAAATCTTCAATCTTTCATATGCTTATATACATGCATGGTGGCTATTCAAATGGTGGTAGATACAATGGACGGAGCTAGGGCTGAACTTCCCCCCCAATGTCAGAATATCTATGGTTAATACAAACACAGAAGCTGTTCCGAGGCAATGGCGGAGAAGGCTCCAGTCCCGTACCAGCCCCCATCCTCACTGCTCCCCCGTCCGAAATGTTTCCCATGAGCTATCTCAGCACGCCTCTGGACCCTGCTACCATTCCCTAGATACCTGAGGGCATCACTGCTCACTTCCTCGGATCTCTAAACACACCTCGGCACCCTCTGCCGTCTAGTCAGGTGCCCGTCCGCCCCGACCGTCTAGCCACCCGCTGTATGCACTCGGATAGAAATGTTATGCCTTTCTTGCACGCATTTACCGGCTACAGCTTACTGCCGCGGAACAGAAGGTCCATACAAGAAGGGCAGAATGACGGCACGACTCCTGCAGGAAAAACGGGGCCGAAGTATTTTGCCCCTCAGTGGCGAACTAGTCGTCTGAGCGTCATGAAACAAAAACGGCAGAACTCATAATTTCCCATGCTACAAGTATATAGAGAGCCATATATCTCAGTTGAGTATAAAGGCACTTTATTACGTGATGAATCTATGACAATCTATGAAAACCGCATCAAATTCAGTCTTTATCATCATATAGCTCAAAACCTATGGGAGACGCGCGGGTATGGTCAGGCAGACGGTTGTAGAACTTGAGCCGGGCTTTTTTTGGTACCAATTTTGAAAAGAAAATTTGGAAATATATAGTCATAAATTCCCAAAAAAACAAAAAATATTGTATTTTTGCAGAAAAATATTTCCCATTAACTCAGAAATTTGAGTTTAGAATATGTTGTTGTAATGACAATACCCATCTCAACAAAGAAAACTGCACCAAAATTGTCCAGAATTTTGAAAGTTATATGGTTTTAAAGTTTTAGGCCATAATTGCAATGTTTTGGAAAAAGGGCCAAAACTGACCTTCAAAATTATGCTTTTGGTTCAGTTTAGTGTCTATGCAGTAATGCAAAGTCCATTCTGTCTGGAAAAATCCAGTTTGGAACACCTAGCATCATATCTTCAGATATTTCGAACTTATAACTTTGGTAATGCATTTCACTATAAGTTGGAGGTAAAAGTTTCAAAAAATCATTTTAGAAGTACAAATTTGGATTTTTTGCTTCAAACTTTGAGCAACAACTGGTAATTGATTGTGTGTAAAAGAGTGTAAAATTGAGAGCTGTAGACTAAAAATAGAAAAATAGAAAAATAAAAGTTTAGAAAAATATAATCCAAAATTTTGAAAAAGTTTTTGCAAAATTCGAAAATCTGCAGCCGTCGGGATTTTTTATGGGTTCCTGCCTTTCATCCCTGCAAGTTTCAAGTATCTGAAACCAGTCCTCAGAACAGACAACAACTACTACTACTACTACGGACAACAGAGAACAAAAAACTGTCAGTATAGAAGCCGTTTCTCACTTCGTTCGTCACCGGCTTCTGACAGACGACGAGACCGAAAAAACTGTCAGAATAGAAGCCGTTTCTTACTTCGTTCGTCACCGGCTTCTGATACTACTACGGAGAACAGAGAACGAAAAACTGTCAGTATAGAAGCCGTTTCTCACTTCGTTCGTCACCGGCTTCTGACAACAACAGACAACAACGACGACGATACCGGAAAAACTGTCAGAATAGAAGCCGTTTCTTACTTCGTTTGTCACCGGCTTCTGACTATTACTACGGACAATAGAGAACGAAAAACTGTCAGTATAGAAGCCGTTTCTCACTTCGTTCGTCACTGGCTTCTGACAGACAACGATGAGACCGGAAAAACTGTCAGAATAGAAGCCGTTTCTTACTTTGTTCGTCACCGGCTTCTGACAGACCACGACGAGACCCGTCTGAGCGGCCAGAATAGAGCCGCTTGAGAAATCTCAATGCGCTTCGCTCCATGGATTTCGTCATGCGGCTCTGACAACAGACCACGACGAGACCCGTCTGAGCGGCCAGAATAGAGCCGCTTGAGAAATCTCAATGCGCTTCGCTCCATAGATTTCGTCATGCGATTCTGACAACGACGACGACGAGACCGGAAAAACTGTCAGAATAGAAGCCGTTTCTTACTTCGTTCGTCACCGGCTTCTGACTACTACTACCACGGATAACAGAGAACGACAAACTGTCAGTATAGAAGCCGTTTCTCACTTCGTTCGTCACCGGCTTCTGACTACAGACAACAGAGAACGAAAAACTGTCAGTATAGAAGCCGTTTCTCACTTCGTTCGTCACCGGCTTCTGACAACAACAACAACAACAACAACAACAACAACAACAACAACAACAACAACAACAACAACAACAACAACAACAACAACAACAACAACAACAACAACAACAACAACAACAACAACAACAACAACAACAACAACAACAACAACAACCAACAACCAACAACCAACAACCAACAACCAACAACAACAACAACAGCAACAGCAACAACAACAACAACAAACGACGAGACCGGAAAAACTGTCAGAATAGAAGCCGTTTCTTACTTCGTTCGTCACCGGCTTCTGACTACTACTACTACGGACAACAGAGAACGACAAACTGTTAGTATAGAAGCCGTTTCTCACTTCGTTCGTCACCGGCTTCTGACTACGGACAACAGAGAACGAAAAACTGTCAGTATAGAAGCCGTTTCTCACTTCGTTCGTCACCGGCTTCTGACAACAACAACAACAACAACAACAACAACAACAACAACAACAACAACAACAACAACAACAACAACAACAACAACAACAACCAACAACCAACAACCAACAACCAACAACAACAACAACAGCAACAGCAACAACAACAACAACAGACGACGAGACCGGAAAAACTGTCAGAATAGAAGCCGTTTCTTACTTCGTTCGTCACCGGCTTCTGACTACTACTACTACGGACAACAGAGAACGACAAACTGTCAGTATAGAAGCCGTTTCTCACTTCGTTCGTCACCGGCTTCTGACTACGGACAACAGAGAACGAAAAACTGTCAGTATAGAAGCCGTTTCTCACTTCGTTCGTCACCGGCTTCTGACAACAACAACAACAACAACAACAACAACAACAACAACAACAACAACAACAACAACAACAACAACAACAACAACAACAACAACCAACAACCAACAACCAACAACCAACAACCAACAACCAACAACAACAACAACAGCAACAGCAACAACAACAACAACAGACGACGAGACCGGAAAAACTGTCAGAATAGAAGCCGTTTCTTACTTCGTTCGTCACCGGCTTCTGACAGACCACGACGAGACCCGTCTGAGCGGCCAGAATAGAGCCGCTTGAGAAATCTCAATGCGCTTCGCTCCATGGTTTTCGTCATGCGGCTCTGACAGACAGACAGACAGAACACGACGAGACCGGTAAAGCGGCCAGATTAGAACCGCTCTGAGAAATACTATTACGCTGCGCTCCATGCATTTCGTCATGTGGTTCTGACAAGCATGTTAAATTCCTAAAACTGCCTTTCCCACTCTCCAGTTTTCTACGAGTGAAAAAAACCAACATCCTAACTTCAACGTAGTTCCTACACCCCTGGTGACACCCCCTTTCTCCAGTCATTATTCCTGGATTTTGAAAGAACAGATCCAAATTTTGCGGTATCTTCACTGAAATCTCAACCTCTAGCATTTTTTTCAAGGAGCTGGAGCCCAAAGGCGCGCTTCAAAATTATGGGACTGAGAGCTAGGATATTTTGTTACTCTTCTCCGCCAATTTCTGAGCTAATTTCCTAATTCGCGGGCTCGGTTATTCAGCTGCCCTTACGCGGGCGTTCCTGCTTATTCAGCCGACACGCAATAGTCTATTGAAGACGGACCTTCTGCCGGCGCTTTCCATCTAAAAAATCCTCGAAAACTGCTTAACATGCCGTTTTGACAGCACATTCTTATTTACCCCTCGGAAATGTGTCATGTCGATTAAAAGCATTTCCATGGCCCGAAAACGGATTGATCTCCGCAACGAACCTCTTTTCCAGACATCCACATTTATGATTGATGCCAACACCGGGGCCTGACCTCTACTATGACTTCGCACAGGGTCCGAGGCGCGGAGAAATGATCCGAGTGGTCATAGTGCAAAATTCCTCCTCCAGTCCTAAAATTTGGGAAACATTATCAATATTGTACGAACTTTGGACGTAAACAAACTTTTGGGACACCTTGCACATCATGGCATGAAGTCCAGGTCTATCTAACCCGATTGGAATGTGCTACAAGCTGCTGAAATCGTGGTGCATGTAAATAAATTGGTTTAAGGCAATTTCCATTTGTATCACAGCTACTGAAGCGTTCAGATATCTCAAAGTGTTTCCTTTTTCGCCTGTGAAAATATTTTCAATAACATGATAGATCATACGTAATGCACTAATGTATGAAAACTTGCATATGCAAAGAAAAAAGTTCAAAAATTGACAAAATGTGATTTAGTGGGAGAAACTTAGTGGTTAATCGCATATGAGGAAGACAATTACAGTAAATAATGTGTTTAAGTCCGGCAATGCACGTAACACCGTTCTAGGTGTATCTAACTTTTCTCTTTAAAAAATAAACGTAGGCAGAAAAACCACATATTGCCGAGAAAAAGGTGGTAAGCTACGGGACCTTAAGAAGTAATGGTTTCATATATTTTCCAGCCTTCGTATAGTTCACATTTTTCCAAGTCAATTGACCTGCGCGGCCGTCGGGTAAATGCATGTTTTTTCGACGATTATTTCACGGAAACAAATATTGCCAAGCAGCCGTCACTAATGGGTTGAAACCATTATTTGACCTGAAAATAGGGCATTTGCCGGCTTTTCTACTCAATTTAAAACATCGCTCAATCTCAATGAAATTAGCATCAGTCGACTGGAAATTGATCATCGCGTGGCAAAACTCATGGTGAAGTAATTCTGCTAACTCTTGTAAACATTAAACGGCCTACTACACAGTGTTCAGCCGTGCATGCAGGAACATATCCCAGTATAATGTTCCTATCAGAAGCTCGCAACAGAGAGCCTCGCTCCCCCTCCTCCCTCCGTCAGCGGTAATACAGGTCCACAACGGAGAGCCTCCCCCTCTCCCCGACAGCGGTAATACAGGTCCACAACAGAGAGCCTTCCCCTCTCCCCGATAGCGGTAATACAGGTCCACAACAGAGAGCCTCCCCCTCTCCCCGACGGCAGAAATTCAGGATCGCAACAGAGAGCCTCGGTTCCTCCTCCGACAGCCGCAATGCAGGACCACCACAGAGGGCCTCGGCCCCTTTCCCGACAGCAGCAATGCAGGACCACCACAGAGGGCCTCCTCCTCTCCCCGACAGCAATAATGCAGGATCACAACAGAGGGCCTCGGTCCCTCCTCCCTGATAGCACAAAAGCAGGACAACAACAGTGGGCTTCAGTCCCTCCCCCGATAGCACCAAAGCAGGATAAAACAGTGGGCCTCAGTCCCTCCCCCGACAGCACCAAAGCACTATAGCAGAGGGCCTCGACTCCTCTGTCAGCGGTAGTACAGGACCGCAGCGGATAGCCTCGACTCCTCTGTCAGCGGTAGTACAGGACCGCAGCGGACAGCCTCGACTCCTCTGTCAGCGGTAGTACAGGACCGCAGCGGATAGCCTCGACTCCTCTGTCAGCGGTAGTACAGGACCGCAGCGGATAGCCTCGACTCCTCTGTCAGCGGTAGTACAGGACCGCAGCGGATAGCCTCGACTCCTCTGTCAGCGGTAGTACAGGACCGCAGCGGATAGCCTCGACTCCTCTGTCAGCGGTAGTACAGGACCGCAGCGGATAGCCTCGACTCCTCTGTCAGCGGTAGTACAGGACCGCAGCTGAGAGCCGCGGTCCGGCCCGGAGCCGCCACCGTAGCGCATGCATACTGCATTGAGAACGGGGTGTGGCAGGCGAGTGCGTGGCGCCCGCTGTCATAAATAGGGCTGCGTAATGAGTGTCTGGGTCTGCCCCGAATAATTCAGTCCTCAGGCCAGACCTCTAAAAATACAATGTTTGAAACTGCAAACTCCAGCAAAGTGCCCAAATTTGCATCAACTGCGCTGTAACGACTAGATTTGTCCTTATAAACTTAGTAATGTCTGTGCAATCAGGCTCAAATATTTATTTCACTGTCAACTAGGGTCCGGAGAGTGGGTATTTGCATATGTATGCTCCTTCTGGGTTGAAGTCGGAGAACCCATTGCACACCTTCAGTATTATTTCAGCTGAAACTGAAACATTCTGAAGTTGCGTCGCTGCCAACCGACCTGCTCCTGCAGTTGCTCCTGTTGTCGGTATTCCTATCCCCGGACCGTTGGCGCCGAATCTGCTGGTCCCTTTGGATATTTGTTTCAGACAGTGCCGACCTTCACAGCCACCTGTCGAAGACACAGGCAAAGAAGGTGTCACCTGTTATCAACATTCGTATTACACGGGACACTTGAACGAATACCACATACCATCACGTGCAAACTATAAAGCAATTGATTTTTAACCCAGTCATGGATATTATTCATCGTTGTTACATTTATTTCGAAAGTTCGTCACCCTACACTGTTAGCGTTTCACGATAGGGTGTCGAGCTGGGGAAGAAGACTACACAATTTGTGGCCGAGAAAATACCGGTCTGATCCGGTTCACATCCAGTGTTTTTCTCGGCTAATCATAGTCAATCCGTAAATGTAGCCACACGAACAAACATTCGAGTCCAAATCCATACCAAGATCCAAAACTACCCGAAATATCTGACTGATCCAATCCAGTCTGATCTACGGATCAGATTCAAGTGATCTGATCTATGGACCAGACCGGATCGTCAGATCCGGTTTAGATGTGCGATACCCTGCACCAGCCTGGGATCGGGATTTGCTGGCTGTTGCCCGGTCCAGCGGAAACCAGTGGGGCAATGACGACTTATGGACGAGTCCCACCAAGACAGGATCACACATCTCCACCTATTGTTTCCAACGGAAATGCCCCTATAAAGTTTGATGGCCGCTAAGGAAGTTTGGAGCACAAGCAGCCGATATGATAAAATTGAAGGAGTGGGCCTATTTATCGGTCCGTCGGAGAAGGCCAACTCACTCAGTGGCCTGCGATGAAGTGGGCTGACGAGAGCATCGTTCACAGCGCGGAAACAAACGACGGCGGGACTGGGAGGGCTGGTGTCCGAGGAGGCGGCGATTTGTCAGAGGACGTTATCGAATGGAGCTCCGATCTGCGCTGATGCGTGCTGATCGTCGCTTCACGACTGGCCTCTCCGCTCCACTGTCCCACAGCACCAGCCCGGACCAACTGGTACTGAGGTGCTTGTCTACTATGGTCGACAACTTCCCGTGCTTTTAAAAGAATTCCATATGACACAGCGGTATTGAATGCTGAATCAGAGCAATATCACGGAACACGTCCAGTAAGACATAATACAATTGTCAAAAGCACTAGCACCTCCCGAAGTGACTTAAAAATATGTATCGACCGAACATCCAGCAGCATCTTTTTACCTTTTTTGTTTCATTGTCACCGGTACTTCCCTTCTCCAAACATCCTTACCTCACCCGAGACTGAGAGCATCTGCGCCAGTGCGGCTGCGCTGCCTCGCCCTGGGTGTTCCTTACCCCAATCTTTATACTCAACCATCCTTATCATATACCATCTCCTTCCAAAGTATTCTGATTATCATCCTCACAGCGACGGCATTGGAAGAGCCACTAAGTAAGCGGCAATTTTTGATAAATACAAATACAAAAAAATAAAAATAAATACAGCACGTCAAGTTTCCGAGCATAATTATAAGGTCACGCTTGCTGAATCTTGTATATGACAATACACGGTGGACTCCAGGATCCATACGCCAAAGTTGCTGCAGCTTACCAATTTTTTTCTATCAAAAGATTCAAAACGATGCCCAGGAATTTGATATAGTTTCTTCCGGATATCATAGATCCAGGTTTGATCTTCCACATGGTATAAACGGTAAAATATCTGTACATGGGCTTGAAATGACGTGACCTGCCTTGATTCGATATCAAATTTTCTACGAATCGGATTGATCCCAGTACAGGTGACCAGACACATCTCGGATGCATATCGGCTGATAATTACGCGCAGAAGCATAACAAAATTAGCCTCCGGTAGCTCAGCGGCGGAGTGCTGGCTCCGGATTGCTGCTCAGAATCCAGCCCACTGACAGTGCATGGATTGGGATTGATTCCTCCGAGACGTCGCGGCGCTCAATATTTACCCGACGGGAGGCGCCTGGCAACTGACTGGCGAGAGGGTGACTGGGGCAAGGCGACCCTCCCTGTACTTTGTCGAGCGTTAAACGTAGCGGGAACTGCTGGTTAGGGTGGCGAGGCCAGGGTCTCGGAGCGGAGGTGGGTTCCTTGGAAAATGTACCGAGATGCCGATCCCTGGCCGTAGGTTGGACAAAATCGGTTGCAAGAAAAACTGAGGTGCCTGATCAGAGTCCAGGCGGTGAGGGCTGACATTTAGACTGCAAATGGTGGCTGCTGCAAATGCTCGAGGATAACACGAAAATGGGGCTGGCCAAGCATCGTTACTCTTATCGCAGACGAGGTGAGCTATGTAAAATATATGCAGAGAGGTATGCCAGTGTAGTTAGAGGCGCAATCATTGAGAGCGCGGTCTGGCCCTGATCACGTAATGGACCTATCCGTGAGAAGGCCTGGTGTTGTCAGACGGCATCGATTACAACCCCCCACCCTCGGTCCCCCCACCCCCGCCCCGGCGACATCTGCGCCAGCAGCTTCGCCACGCTCGCCAGCCGGAAATACTGCATTGACCGAGCCTGCAGCCACAACCCCAGCCGGTCACGTGACCCTGCGACCTTGCTGTGACCTCAGAGGCCGGGGGCGGCTGGGCAGGGCCGGGCCCGGTAACCACACATGTACTAGATAGTGGCGAACTGCACTCACTGCGTTATCGACACAGTGACAGGGTCCTCGCATTCTTACCATGGGCGGGGGTAAGGTAGAGGGTGGCAAGATGAGCATTAAGCATAGCCTCTGTGGAGCAAACTAAGAGCTCGGATATTGAGCAGCTTCAGTGCGGTATACTTACGTACCGGTCGTGGGGACGGACCTATCAAATCAATCATGGTAATTACTTGGTTAATGATTTGATTAAATATAAATTTTACATTGATTTAATAGAAATAAAATCCTTCATAACTGGGAGTCCAACTCTGAGTTCGAACAACAAGGAGTCCAGCTTCCGGTTACAGGAGTCGATAAGCCCATTGTCGCGGCCAGTGCGGAAATAGAGCGTCCCGAAACTGCTCATGTATGTGTAATAAATGGTACAAAGACCCAATAACTTGAGTTGAAGTAGCGCGTCATATGGAGATGTTTCGTTTGCCAAAGACAAAGAAAAAGACAAAGACTGTATTCGGAGTCATCCACGGTTATAAAAACGGTTGTGGCTGTTATGATAGCACGCCAAGCTGTTGATAGATGAGTAGATGGGATGGGATGACACATTCACCAGGTGAATCGTTTGTTCAATACAGCCATACCTACGACATCATCACATAAAAATTACATACACTTGATATAGAATATTCTACTTTCACTCCACATGCAGCGCACCATCCCACATCCCAAGACACCTTAAGCCTCCGTGACACGAGTTGGCGCTTGAAGGGAATGTGGCACCTTGCTCGAACCCTGGAATTTAGTGTAATTAGGGGCATTTTTAGCCGAAAGTAATGAAAACGTCCATGATTTCTCTAAAAACAATGTACAATAAGTTCACTATTATTTTTAAAATGCTCCTCTAGGGTAAGAAATAAACCTCTACCTGTGGATGGCGTCATCTGGCAACTACTACCGTATTCAATGGCTTCAAGGGCTTATATTGGCTGACTACTCACCGTGGCTTCAGCATGTCGTCACACCAACAGCTGACAACTGTGGCCGGCTGCTTGGGTACATTTTGGGTACATTTCAGATAGGTTTTTAGCTTTTCTCTACGGGAATTTTGAGTTTCAAGAAAAATAATATATTGAGTACCGGGTTTTCCGGCATGCTTTACAACTTGGCTTTCTCAGTTAAAATCACGTTCTAAAGTTGCCACATTCCCTTTAAGATAACGGCAGAAAACAGGTACTGAAAGCACCTTCATATCAGCGGGCAGGTTGTTATAATTCGAAGGACCCCGGGCTATAAACCTGCGCTGTTCCATGTTGCTACGCGAACGCAGAATCAGAGGTTTTCTGTCCCGCCTCATACTGCGCTCTCGCGTGAACCGGGCTCTCCTCGAATCGCCAGGCCAGCTCCTCTGGCTCCCCGAAGCGCACTACCTTGCGCACAAGCACATGTGTGTGATTCCTAGCCAGTTCACCCGCCGACAGCCAGCCAAGGTCCTCTAACAGATCCGAAACATGATCAATTTTTTGCGCCCGAATACGATTTTTGCAGAATTATTAATGATTTTTGGAGCCGAGTGTTATTGCTTTGGGTACCATTGCCGAAAACGGTGATGCAGTATCGGACCCGAGAGATGACCAGATAGCTGACTATCGCCGAGATGACTGTGGAAGGCAAACAGTGTCTCAGATGTGAAAGACCACTCAAAATTCCGAAGCAATGACCAGTTATAAGAAACATATTGAGGGTCCAAGCTAAGGACGCGGGCGAAGGTCAGGCCGATATTTTTAACGCTCATGGAGGGAACGAGACTATGGCTGCGGAGTTTGACGGTAAAATCGCCAAAATGCCGAATGTTAGGAGCACTTCTTAGAAAAATGAGTTATGTATGGCAGCATTTACTTCTAGCCCATTACCTCTAAACCAGATATCACTTGAAGTTAATGTGTTTTCCATGCGTTGAATGAGTGTCCGCAAGTCTGACATTTTGCCGCTAACGAGCACTTGAGTGTCATCCACGTACTGGACCACGACTGCATCCTCAGCCTACAGGCTCAGGTCTTTAGTAAAGATACATTAAAGCAAAGGGCCGAGACAAGAACATTGGAATATGCCCATGTTGTTAGGAAGACTAGAATAAAATAAAAAATATATTTATTTTAGAAACACCCAGATAATCAGCTGTAAGGCTGAAACTCTAAGTGTGGTGCCGAAAATATGCAGAGAACCAAGAAGTATCGATTGAATGGGCCTCCTGAAGTTTTTGGAGCAAACGACAGTGGTCAATCACATAAAAGAATTTACTCAAATTGAGGAGACAGAGGAGGGACACCTCCCCACGATCGTTAGCGGAAAGAATATGATCAGTTATGGATACCAGCGCGCTTTCACACGAGTGAAAAGGGCGAAATCTGTGCTGGCTGGAGGCAAGAGGTGGCTGGAGGTGGTTATCAGAAAGGTAGGCATATAGCTGCTGATGAACAGCACGCTCTAGGATTTTGGGTGGTAGGGATGATACTGATTGGACAGAAACTAGATGGATCAGAGGAATCACCGGATTTGAAGATAGGATGGACTTGGGCGTGTTTCTAAGGATCCGGAATTTCACAAGTAAGGATTGAGCTATTGATCAAGTGGAGAAGCGCCTGGCCCTGGGATTCAAAGATGAGAGGGACGATGTGCATACTAATACCACCGCCAGCACTGGAGGTGAGGAGCCCCTACTGAAAACTATGGTTTGTAGTTCATCCAATGTGATGAGTCGTAGGATGAAGGCGCAGGCGCCAACGCGCGGCAGTCGGCACGCAGGTGTTCGGACCAGGGGCGCAGCCAGGGGGGCACAGGGGGCACGTGCCCCCCCCATCGGTGACGGGGTGCCCTTTTGATTGCCAGGTGGTGTACCCTCTTTGGGCCGTGCCGCTCGAAATTTAGTGCCCTACGCCGTTGAGCCGAGATGGAACTAGACTGTCTTTAGCGATGTAAGCTATTGTTTGACAATTAAGTGCCTTTTTGGTCAGTTAGGGCATTCTGTCGCCTTTCCAAGCACCCGGGAAGAGTATAGGCACGTAATCCGTTTCCAGATAATGCCTCATCATCGCCAATAATCGTACGAGCGGAGCTAATCTGGTGCCCCTTGAGCTCATCTGGTGCCCCCTGAGCGCTGGTCTTGGCCCTTTGAGCTGATCATGTGCCCTCTGAGCTGATCTGATGCCCTCGTAGTCAATCTGGTGCCCCCCTGAGAAAATAATTGTGCCTTCTGAACCTATATCATGCCCTCTAATTTATCATGCTCTCTCTAATTATAATGCTCTCTAAGTTAGTCTGATGCCTCCGAGCTTGCCTGGTGCCATATTAGCTGTTTTAGTGCCCCTTGAGCTGATCTGGGCCCCCTGAACTTATTTAATGCCTCCCGTAGTTTATCTACTGTCCAGGGCTGCAGCCAGGGGGCACAGGGGGCACGTGCCCCCATCGGTGCCGGGTGCCCTTTTGATTGCCAGGTGGTGTACCCCCTTTGGGCCGTGCCGCTCGAAATTTAGTGCCTTACGCCGTTGAACACAGATGGAACTAGACCGCATTTAGCGATTTCAACTATTGTATGACAATTAAGTGCCGTTTTGGTCAGCTAAAGCATTCTGTCGCCTTTCCAAGCACCCGGGAAGAGTATAGGTACGTAATCAGTTTCCAGATAATGCCTCATCGTCGCTAATAATCGTACGGGGGAGCTCATCTGGTGCCCCCTGGAGCTGATCATGTGCCTTCTGAGCTGATCTGATGCCCTCGTTGTCAACCTGGTGCCCCCCCTGAGAAAATAATTGTGCCTTCTGAACCTATATAATGCTCTCTAAGTTAGTCTGATGCCTTCGAGCTTGCCTGGTGTCCTATTAGCTGTTGTAGTGCCCCTTGAGCTGATCCGGGCCCCTGAACTTATTTAATGCCTCCCGGAGTTTATTTACTGTCCAGGGGGGGCACAGGGGGCACGTGCCCCCACCGGTGCCGGGTGCCCTTTTGATTTCCAGGTGGTTTACCCCCTTTGGGCCGTGCGGCTCGAAATTTAGTGCCCTACGTCGTTGAACCTTGATGGAACTAGACTGCATTTAGCGATTTCAACTATTGTTGGACAACTTAATACCTTTTTCGGTCAGCTAGGGAATTCTGTCGCCTTTCCAAGCACCCGGGAAGAGTATGGGCAACTAGTATGTGTCCGCCTAATGCCTCATCGTCGCCAATAATCGTACGGGTGAAGCTAATCTGGTGCTCCTTGAGCTCATCTCGTGGCCTTTCAGCTGGTCTTGGCCCCTTGAGCTGATTACTTGCCCTCTAAGCTGATCTGGTGCCCCTGAGTCAATCGAATGCCCCACTGAGCAAATAATTGTGCCTCCTGAACCTATCTAATGCCCTCTGAGTTAGTATAATGCCTCCGAGCTTGCTTGATGCCCGAATAGCTGATTTAGTACCCCTTGAGCTGATTCGGGCCCCCGAGCTGATCTCATGCCTCCCCAAGTTGATTCTGTCTCCTAAGTCAATATGGTGCCTCTTCAGCTGATTAGGTGCCCCCTCAGCTGATTATTGATGTCTCCTTAGATGGCCTGGTGCCTCCCTGAGCTGGTTTGGTGGGCCCTGAACCCACCTTGCGTCCCCTGAGCTGTTATGTTGCTCCCTGAGCTGATTTAAGCTCCTGCCATAGTCTGGGGGGGGCTGAGAGCTGATCTGGCCCCCGAGCAGATCGATCTGGTGCCACCTGAGCTGCACTAATGCCCCTGAGTCGATCTGGTGCCTCCTGAGCCCATCTGATGCCCTCTGAGCTAGCATTGCGCCCCCTGAGCTAATCTGGTGCCCTTTAAGCTGATCTGAGCCTCCTTACGTGATTTTAATGAGCAGCTCTAAAGCCCTGAGCTGAGCTGGGCCCACAGAGGCTGATGAGGGCCCCTGAGATGGTATGGGGCTCCTGAGCTGATTAAGTGCCTCCTGACTTGATCTGGTATTCCCGAGCTGGTCGGGGACCACTGATCTGATTGTTTGTCCCCGAAGCTGATCTGGTGCCCTATGGGCATCTGGTGTCCCCTGAGCAGCTCTGGGGCTTTTGAACTGATTGGGTCCCGAGCTGGTGAGGGATCCCTGAGCTGATTTAGTGGCCCTGACTTGATCTTGCCCCCTGACCTGACCTGGGCCCAAGAGGGAATCTAGGTTCTGAGGGTACCCTGAGCTGGTCTGGGCGCTGAGCTTGTGAGAGCCCCTAATGTTGGCTTGAGGCCCCCTGAGGTGATCTGGCGCCTTAAACTGTTCTGGGGCTTCTTGAACTGGTTTAAGGCCCTATGAGCCTATCTGTGGCCCAGTGAGCTAGTCTGATGACCTCATCTCTGGGACCAATGAGCTATTCTAGTCCCTGGGTGAAGCATGAGCTGCTCTGTGGCCCTGATCTACATCAGGGGCCCCTGAGGTGGTCTTGAATAGACAGATAATAAGAAAACAAGGCCAACTCCCATCATCTCGGGGCGGGGTCACTGAGCTAGTCTAGTCCCTGGAGGCACAACTGGGGATGGGGAAGCTGCTCTGGAGGCCTCTGATCCACACTTGGGGGCCCCAGAGCTGGTCTTGAATAGATGGGGAATAAGAACACAATGGGAACTCCCCTTGTAAAACGGAGCTAACGAGGAATGAGGAATCTCTAAAACGGATTGTGATACCTAGGCACCCCTGGTTATATAAATTGCTTATTATACTGCCAGACCATCCCCATCCAAACCACTGGCCTGTTCACCTTTTATTTACTCTTAACTGGGACCGATCCTTGAGACTAATGAACCTAATAAACGCGTTCAAAAGGTATCTCCCAATTTTTTTCGGCAGCAAAAATGTGTTCTTCCAAAGACACTATGCCACTCCTCGTCCCACGGCGATTGTGGGAGGCAAGGAACTTAAGCCGTGTCCAGCCAGGGCTCACTCGTCACGACAAAACCAGTGGCCATAACAAATTAATTTTCGACTCCAATATGCCTTAACCTGCACATTGTAACAGATATCACATGCTCCGCTGATTTCCCTGATGTTAAATACTTGCATGAGTTGACTGACTTGTCCTTAAATCTATCCAAAACAGTCGTGTTTTGGCTACTTCCATGAAATTTTGATGATATTTTTTTTCTTTTTTTCGGTTTTAATTGCGTTTTCCTTCTCCGTCAATTATTTATTTGCATTTTTATTGAACCAAAGATGCCCAAAAAATGATATAAACAAAGATATAGTAAGTTTTTTAGGTTACGTTAAAAAGTGCCCTTTTTCCCCGGGGTGCCCCTCAAAGTTGGTGTGCCCCCCCATACCAAAGCTCTGGCTGCGCCCCTGGTTCGGACTGTTCGAGCAGTGTTCTAACGGAGCCGAAAGTGGGGACATAATTCAATAACTCAGGAAGTATGAGTCCCAGATCAATAATTTTGGTATCAATCGAAAGCTCTTTTCCACAGATTATATGGAAAACACATGAATGTCAAGATCTGACAACAGCGGGCAGGACTGTCAGGTATCTGACCCTAGGTCAGTAACAAAAATAACTATTTATATATGATAATAAGGGGGCTTTGTATGGATGTTCTAGTTGATTTACCGTCACTTCCAATGTATACGCACGATATGCTTGACATCAAAGACGTTATTTAACCCTCGCTTAACACACGCAATGGAGGGTGCCCTAAAGTGCACCCACCTATTTTTCCAAAGTAGCCAGAGAACCATTCGCCGCCGGAAAACGCTACTCGGCCACATTTGAGAGCATTTATGAGCGCGTCGATTAAATAAGAAATTTTGAAAATAACTCAATATTTTTTTACATATAGGCCTTCACAGTCAGACCTATATTTTGAGACCGTCGCACTCCGAGATAAAAGGAG